>VDFB02281492.1:807609142-807624136 GCA_007258455.2 Sequoia sempervirens
TTATGTACCATATGTAATTTTTTTTGTAAATTTACATTTTAGTTTTGAGAATAAGCCCTGACAATAACATAGAGGAAGTAGAAATGTATTATATTATATTATATTAATAAAAAAATTTACAATGTAATACAAGCTTGAAGCTCAAATTTAAACATGAAGCTCTGTCGAGAAAACCCAAATAGAGTCACAAAGCAAAAGAAGTAAAAAGGAGGCAATGTGCAAAAAATAGTAAAAGCTAAGCCTTTAACCATTGTTAAGTAGTCGAAGTGGATCGTTGTTGGGTTCTTCTTGTACTTATTCTTCTTCTTTTTCAAGGTGAAAATGGGAGTAAAGACACAACACATGTGGACTCAACACAACAGGGACTTTGGTTCTAATTGTCGTAGCTATACACTAGAAACTCAAAGTGCTTCTTCCAGTTAAGTCCAGAAATGCATTCCATGTTGTACTACTACAACAAGAAGGTGGTTGCTGGTAGAGATGATGAATGATTCCTTTCAAGGTCCATGGTGTGGAAGTTAGTGAGGAAAGGTAACCGAGCTACGTATATCCCATAGTCAACATGACTGTGGATGTCCATGGTGCTCGGAATGCCGACACCAGGGATACCCACTTGCATGATTTTTTTGAGCCCTTCTAACAATATAGTGTCAAACAACTGGTGGAAAAATTTGATTATCATGGGCTTGACGATGTTCAAGACAAGAAGGGAGACGAAAAAGCCAGAAACAAAGTTATAGTTGCTTCTCAACTAGTTCTCATCTTCAATATAATCCTAGCTGACTACCCACTTGAACGTAACAACACCAAGATGGTCACACTTCTACACCAGATACTTAATTCTATTACATGTGACATCCCCCATGAAGGCATATTGTTGCCTCTATGGTAGAAGCTGAATAGGATTTCCTAGGCACACTAACATTATGATAAAGTAGTAGATTGTAGAGGAATGGGAGATAGAAGGAAAAACTTTCTAAACTTAAAAAGCTATTTTTTGAATGAATATTGCAATAAGGTGGCATAGCTATATATAGAAAAGATGTGCCAAAAAACCCAACCAATGGGAAGTCTATTATTGGTGGGACAAAAATGGAGAAAATATCAAGCAGTCGAAGGGTAGGAGGCGAATCATACAAAAAATTTGACAGTAGGTCTTGAGAAATAAATTTGGGCAGTGGGGGTAAATACTTGCATAGGATGATCATCAACTAGCTTTCTTCTGACAAATTAAATAGGCACATCTTTCCAAAATTACCTTGCACTACTTAAGCACCTTTCTCATAGCTAAAAGAAAACCTTCAAATGCAATTAGCTTATTTGTGAAAGAGGTAGTAGGGAGAATGTACCAATTCCATTCCCGTGGCTTTTTCGACAGTCCTGAGGGATAAGGATCCCAAATCAACATGTATCACCTTGGTGGAAGAATTCAATGTACTAGTGGTAATGATAGAGCCTTAATTGCAAGTGCGTACAAAATAATTAACTGCACCCAAAAGAAAATTTTTCTAAGTAGCAAAAAAGTAGGTGGCCTTTTCATTAAAGAAATTCTTTGCAACTTCTTGACAAAACCATGGTAGAAGCATCAACATCTGGTAGAAAGGTTGTAGCCTCATCTAAAATTTTGGGTTACATCAATATCTTTCAGAGGAATTCATTCACCAACACCCCAGTGCCAGAAGAATGATAGTTTGATTATTGAAAATTAGTGCAATTGAATAATTGTTTTAGGAGAGAGGCGGTGGAAGATTTCGTCGACAACATTTTTGACCCAAAGTTGGTGACTAAACCTAAAAGCCTTAGGGAGGGTGCATTCCAAAGAATGATGTAGCATGGTTTTTTGAAGGTTTCGCATCTCGGCTCTAGAATTGTGCTTTCTCACAATTCATCTTTCTTGCCATACACCAATGCCTAAAGCTAGTGAATGCATGTGCCAAAAGATTCAACAAGGAGACACGAGTTATTATGGGCAACAAGATGAAGGTTAAAATTTTTGTAGCTACAATATGAGATATGTTGTGTATCCCTACAACTTGGGGCACCAAAAATTTTGAAGAGGAAGAGATGGAAAGTTTCTAGGAACCCAAAACGAAGAAGGGAAAATTTTATGAGGATGAAACAAAGGGAAGATCATAGAGATATCACTTTTCTTTTCCTCTTGTGCACAAAAAGTTCAAGAAAGACACACAGTCTATTTTCTCAATGTTGGCCTAGATTTACGGCCTTGATGATGATGAAGCGTCCATCCCTTTTAGATGGGCTTTTTTTTAATGCTTAAAAGGGAGAAAAGTCAGAAGTATTATGATTTTGCTGATGCAATAGCTGAAGGGATGTTGGAGAAAATAAGGACCTATGATACTGAGTATAAATTCAAGTATTCTTCTTTCTTGGTTCACTTGCTTTTGCATCAAAATTCTAAGTTGTTGGAGAAAAGTTTTCCAGTGTTTAGATTTGATGTAAAGGGTTTCTATTAGCCAATTCTTGTATGGACTCATGTGCTTTCAAGAACATGGGGATGCTACTGGTTTGTAGATTATCTTACGAGGCTAGTACTTCAAGACTTGTTGCCACACCCTACAATCCATTTCTCTCCTAAGGTCTCGCAATGGATGAAGACTTCACCGATCCAGATGGATTACTTCCTAGGTGAATATTTTACATTTATCAGATTCCATGGTTTCATCAGGTAGCCTTTCAAACTCCCCAAATTTGTAATAGATAGAGTTTTTGCATTGGAGAAATCCCATAAGGGAACCCTTTCTGACAATGCCTATGGCACTAATAGGAATAAGAAATGGCTTTATCCTATCCCCTTTAGCATTTCCAATAGCCAAGTAACACTGACAAGAAGGAAGGCAAAGGGTGAGCTTACAAACAAATTGGAGATCCTAGGCTTGGTTCCTATTTGTGACACATGGGACTACAATCTAGCAAAGCACCTCACTTTGAAACATGAGAGTTGGGAGTATTTTGAGTCAAGGAAAAATCCAACTCAGGAAAGGCTAGAAGTATACATCGAATTGGTTCACATACCATTGAAATGACTAAAATGGCTGAATTTCTATGTAGTGCAAGCGGAGTATTAGAGGAACCTCCTGATGGGTAAATCCCTCAGAACACTGAAACACAAGTGGTGGTTAGAAAGGAAGAGGATAGATTTATGGAGGTTCTAATAAGAGATGAGATGCCTGAATGCCCTATTTGGAGAATTGCAACCACATGATGAAAGGTTTGAAGAGGTTTACGATGAAGAGGATGATACCAACAATAGGAATCTGGAGACAAGTCATGAGATTGAATAGGAGTAGATTCTACATAGTGCTTCATGCCCTCAGGAATCTAAAAAGAGAAGAGGATCAAGGAAAAAGGATTGACAAGTCATATCCTCCATTAGTGCCTGAAGCAAAGGGAGAAGAACCTGATGGTCCCCAAGAATGTTTGATGTGGTTATCGAAGTAAAAAATTTAGTGGGATCACCCACCAAAGGATCAGAATGTAGTAGTTCCAATCATGCAAATAGAAGATGAGTCCAGGATTTAGGTAGACCTAGTGCATCAACCAGCGGATAAGAAGTGGAGTCTGCTCTACTAAGTTTTTTGACCGCCACAACCTAGGTGATTTTTTCTCCCTCTCTTCTTTTTTCCTTTTCATTTTTGGTTACTCCTCTACCCCCATATGTGGAGAAGATTCCTCCTTTCATAGACCCTAAGCTTTTGGTCCTTAATTATCCCCTAGCCATTTTTAGCAATGAACCTTGTGAATTAACCTCGCACATCGAATGAGCAACATCTACTTCAATTGCTATTGATTATTTTATCACCCTATTAAGGGCACCCTTTGAAAGAGCTGAAAAATCCATGTTGCTCGTTACTCTAGGTCCATCCACTGGGAAAATATCTCTCCTTCCACCAAGTTGTAATGCCCAAAATTTTAGGCAAAAAACCCAATTTTTTTTTTTTAAAAACACCATTAACTCTCAACCATTTAAAGCTTGTGATGCCATTACCATGTACAACTGGAAGGTTCATGTTTCAATGTTAATGTTCATATCGTTCATTCCAAAATGATACTTGCATCAAGTTCACTTTAATATCCAAGTGCTTATTAATAATCCATTGATTCTCGCATAATTATACTTCCTCAAAATTATTTCCAATGTAGCCAAAAATTAAGCGACAAAAGTGTATCACATCTATAATTGATATTGATTGTAGGGTTAATGTCATGCCCATAATTTTCCTAGAAGAAACTCAACTATATTTCTTTTTTTCTTTAACAAAACCAAAGGTGCACTAAGCTAATTAACCACTCCTAGTATTTCGTGGGGCACTAACCATGGTGTATGTTGAGTTATTGAGAAGAATCTACTAACGTTAATCTTAATAAAAAAAAAATTAACTTTAATTAAATCATCATCAATTAATTGGTATGGAATTCATAACAATAATGATAGCATCTAGTTAAAGCAATGATAACATTATCCTTTGACTCACCCATTAATACCATTATTATCCTTCTTATTGATATTATTGTCCATTATTAATTAGCTACTAATGGTATTATTGTTAATGGATTTATGATTAAGCCTTGATAACAGTGTTGTTATTAAAGCAATAATGTGATAATAATTAAATGGTTAATAATAATTCAACAAATACTTCAAAGTATTAATTTAATCCCCATGTGAACATTAATGGTCTCATTATTGTGTAATCATTACAATAACCATAATTTTATGACCTTATCAATATATAATTAACTCAATGATCAAATGTTAAGCTAACACTAAACATTAGGACACAATTTTTGTAAAACATCAACAATGGTAATATTTACATTGGATAATAGACTTCATTGCAATGGTGATCATAAATCAAAATGGTGATAATAATGTTTAAACTCCACTACTATTAGTCATATTATTATCCTGATACCACTACTAGAATACTAATCACCCCATCACAATATTTCTCAAGATCAATTGAACAATAATAAATTTTATTGAAGAATAATTATCTTATCTATAATACCATTAATTTATTCCTATATATATATATATATATATATATATATATATATATATATATATATATATATATATATATATATATATATATATATATATATATATATATTTTGACACTAAAAGAAAATTTAAGTAAATAGGTTATTATAAGAATATAAGAATAAAACAATACCACAATTAAAATCTTTTATATTTATACATTATAAAAATTATTCATTTTATTATATAAATATAATTTTTAAAATAATTAGATAGAAAACTAAATCTTAAGAAAATCCCACGAAATTATTTATTCCGTAGACTTAAGAGATTTTTTCATTTTTGAGAAGAATATATTCTAATTCGTATTAGCCCTATTTGGAATTATGACTTATATGGGAGTGGGACCTCCTTTTTAGATTTTTAAACACAAAAGCCATATGACATTTGGAATTTGTTAAAGCTTTGGTTCAGAATAAGCTAGCCGCCCAACCTACTGTAGCAAGAGTAATTTTTTGATAAAGTTAAATGGAACCTTAAGCAATAATTATTCTATGCTATGATCACGGTAAAAGATGTGAATTCTATTTTAATTTAATTTAATTTATTTTTCCCAAAGCCACTTATTGATACTGTCATACAAATACTATCATATATGTTAAGAAAATCTCTACGCCTACTTGGTAAGCTGGGCTTTTAATGCCATAGAGTTTTATGGCATTCAAACTATTTTTCTCACACAAATTGGGTGGTGCTGTCAACGATGACAATGACAAAGAATGAGCAGAGTCTGAAGAAAAAGAAATACTATGAATCCCTGCCAAAACATAAAAAAAAATTTGTTTTTTTTTTTCTTTGATGGATTTATTAGCTGCGAGTTAAAATTTGTTTTCAGGTATGGGTGAGGAATGTTATACAGCTCGAAAAGTGAGTTAACTATAACATAATCACAGTTTTCCTTAAGTTGTTTGAATGAACCGTCTATATAATTGAAGGTGAGAGTACACTGCCACTAAACTACTTCTTACAACTCCACCAAATTTGGCCGAACTCTAAAATTATAGAAAGGGGGTCACTGCACACTATAATGTACAAGTGATAAAATGTCTGACACATCTTCCAACTCCCTTAATGAATAGTACTTCGCCTAGAATTATGAGTAGCGTATCAAGCCATAAAAAGGGGAATGAATCAATTTATTTAACCTCTGCAATACGCTTCCTAGAGTCCTATCGAACCTGCTAAGGAAGTCAGTAATTATGCCAGCTATACAATGTGGTAATTCATTTAATGTGTGCTCAGGGATGAGAGTGGAATAGTGGGTGCCACATCTAGGTAGTGATAGACAATTTGATTTCACAATTTTTTTGTATATAGGACTCCTAACGTGACAGCAGGTACCTCTTACATAACTCTCCATGGCTACATCTGTTGACCAAAGCATACTCTAATATATTAGAATGTTGCTAGCATATCCTCCATTGGTCTCTGAGAGTTGAATGATAGTTGCTTTCGGCCACCTAACTATTTGGTGTAACCTTCAACTTAAACGCCTAGCTTATGCTTCCTTTTGAAATCCTTTGTTAAATGACTGTGTATTGGTTTTGCTGTGTACAGATTTTTCTCTATTATTTGCAACACTAACAATATAATTCCAGTGTGACATTGGCGCTGAGAGGGTATTGCAAATGGGGGAGTTTGTTTCACCATCCTTTGCAGAGCCAGTACAAAATGAAGGAATGCGCCTCCAAGGGAGTCTGCAGACCCTATGCTGGATGCTGCACTTAGAAGGGATTACGACACCATTTTTTTTTTCTTTTCGCACATTTATCTATCACCATTTTTTTCTAATTTCTCCATCCACAGAAGTAGATTAATATCTTATTTTGGTTCGATAAGGATTGGATTGTAACATTATTTTATTTTGGGATATTTTAAGTAGAAAATAAATAAATGATTAAATGTGCATATTAGCTTTCCATTTTAGAAGATTAATCTCAGGGCTTTGCAAGTGTATATAAAACCGATATATCAGTTAACAGGTCTTATCTATTTCCAAAACTAAGTGGTGAGAACTATTAACTTTCGCACACCTATAGATACAAACCATATATATATATATATATATATATATATATTAAGAAAACAAGTAGTATATAGAAGGGAAAAACTTTGCTTACTTTCACTTCTCATCAAATAGTTGAAAACAATTAAATTAGTTCACAATACTTTCATTTTCTTCTTGAAACTCAATGAATACATTGTTGTTTTGTTCGAATAACTATTGAGAACATCTCACTCTATGACTGCAACTTTTCCTTTATTGCAACTCAGAATATTTTAACTTCCCAAATACAACGAGATGCAAATTCTTCACTTATTATTTTTATTATTATTATTATTATTGTACTATGATTAACACGCAGAAAGGAAACAATATCATGCCATTGGATGTAATTTTTTTTTTTTAATTTCTTCATTAAATCATAATATTACACACACCCTTTTACATACATTGTTACAAATAATATTGAGAATAACTAATTTTTGCATACCAATGAATTTAGTCCTGCTCTTTTACATTTCCTTCCATGTTACTTTAAAACATTAGTTTTCCATACTACAACAAATTTAACAAATCACAATGAAGGACACACCATTGATTAAAGCTTGCTCTCCACCCTACCGTAATGGCGTCATGGAGCCTCATGGGCTCTAGCCATACCCCCGAGCAAGGAAGTCTTTTAGCTCCAAGATGATGCATGGAGCCTTTTCAAATTTTACAAGAAATAAGAATAACATAACCCCCGATTTCATATATATGTGTTCTCTAATCTTTGTTTCTACCATGATCTATGCAGGATACCACCTTCTTACAACAAATTAACAAAAGGGGAAAATGGGGATAAGGAAGAACTTATCTCTTTGCTTTTAGATGAAGGGACTGCACTCTTGTATCCATCTTTTCTTACCAAGCCAAACCATCTTGATCACTATCTTTCCAAAGAGGTAGACTCATCTCCTCCTCACATTCTTTCTACCATCTCCTTTCAAGTTCTCCAAGAGGAGAAGTGGGCAATGCCTAAATATTCTATCTTCTTGAGATATAAAGGGATCCTTCAAACCTACACTCTTTCCCACAAGTGCTCACACATGTGTGAGTCTTATGCCAATTCCAAGAACTTTTGGGGAGTAGAAAGCTGAGAGTGACAAGTCACTCTTCCCAAGCCCCAACACTTTTGAATTCGTCACATTCATGAATGTGGACTTTTGAGGGGTCTTTTCACACTCCAAGGACAAGTTCACATGTCAAAAAGATTCCAAACCCATAGGTATAGGTCCTAGGGGTCTATTCTTGTTCAAAAACCAAGGAAATGACTCAATAATCCCTTTTTAAAACCCCCAAAAGAATCCATACGAGTTTTGATCTTGACCAAGGGTTCCAACCCCAACCAAACTCACATCACATGACCTACAATTGGATTCTACTCAAACATAGTCAACCAATCAATAATAAAACCTCAAACCCTTCTAAGTCAAATAGGGATACACTTAGAACTTCCCAAAGATGTATCTGATTTGATTCCAATATTTATCCATCCTCCTATTTGCATATTTGATTCCTTAGCCCTCCAATACATTTACGCTACTTTCTTTTAGGTCTCGGATGGAGATAAATTTATATTCTCAACAAGAAGTCTTTTGATTTTCACTTGATGGTTATCCCTTCTCATGCTAGCAGTGTTATCTTCTCGACCTTTAATGTTAATCCCACATCGAATCATTTAATTTCCTGCACAACATAATCAAACACAGTTAGACATATTAATAAACAATATTAATTGTAAATCGAATCTTTGTAACTTTATTCATGAATCATTTTCATGGCTAATTACACTTCCAATGTAATACGACACAACAATTATCTTATTTCAGATTCATCTTATAAGTTCAAATCTCATACAATAATTCACATGCACATACATCTTCATTAAGTAAAATAACAGTGATATAACATAACGTAAAACTATAAGGTTACTGTTAGACAATTCATATCACTTGCAATATATCTAACCATCTATTTAGGAGGAATATATAACACTTTAAGATTGTATTAGTCACATGCAAAGAGAGGCCTTACATATCTTTTCACCTTGATTGGTTTTCCCCTTGCCAAATATTAATTCAGTATCTTGCCATTTTCCATGATAAAACTTTCACTTTCCTCCTCACATTATCGTACGTCTAAGGTTTCTCCTTCTATCACCATGTTTGGTCTCCCTCCAGGTGCATCCATTGCTGCACAAATCATTGACACCCCATAGAGTCACCAAGTACATTTCAATGTAACCAAGAAAACCCAATAGGCCATAAAACAGAAGCAGTAGTTAAAGAATGCCACATTTTCGACTTCCAAGAAGATTGAAGCTTGCTTTAATGAAGAGAAAAATTCACTACTAATAACTACCATGAATTCGCTTGTATCCAAGCCCGAGGGAAAATGTAGATGGAAGATTATGACATTAGATCCATGGGTCTGAATTTGAATGAAACTCGCTTGCACGACAAGGAGCTCCTAGCTAAGGCCACCCAGAATGTGGTATATGCGGATTATGAAAGGCTAGATAGGAAATTGAAGAAGCGTGAGGTAGAGTTGATAAATATAAGGGAAACAATGAGCAGGTTGTAGAAAAAGTTCAAGGCCAAAGATGTCAAGATGGCCAACATAAAACATATATAAAATTAGCAAGGGGAAGCAACTAAGTTGCTTGAGGATGCCCAAGGTGAACAAGTTGAGCTGTATACTGAAATTGAAAGTTTGAGAGTAGAACTTGCTACTAAGCACAAGAAAAATGTAGAGTCCCAATGTACTCAAGAAAACATACTGAGAGAGTTGGATGGCATCTAATCTCAAGCTTCTGACAATCTAAGAAAGGCCCAAGTAGAAGTAGAAAATTTAAGACAAGAGAAACAAGAGATCATGTCTACTTTGCATGCTCATGACCAAGAGATCAAAAGGTTAAACTTAAAACTAAAAAATTCCCTCTAAGAGAATAATCAAATGGAGGAGAATGTAAGAGCAAGAAAGGATCAGTTCCATCAGGAGTTAGTCCATCAGGAGACTATAAGAACAAGAAAGTAGACTTGAACTTGCTACTAAAAGCCAGAAAAATGTAAAGTACAAATGTAGTCAAGAAAACATACTGAGAAAGTTGGATGGCATCTAATCTCAAGCTTCTAAAAATCTAAAAAAGGCCCAAGCAGAAGTAGAAAAGTTAAGACAAGAGAAACAAGAGATCATTTCTGCTTTGCATGCTTATGACCAAGAGATCAAAAGGTTAAACTTAAAACTAACAAATTCCCTCCAAGAGAAGAATTAAATGCAAGAGAATGTAAGAGCAAGAAAGAATCAGTTCCATCAGGAGTTAGTTGTTGCACAAGGGTTTGGGACCCTCCCGATATTGAAGAAGTTGATATTCGCACACTGGGAAAGGATCATTGTTGTGCTTGCTATCCTCAAGCCAACCCTATAGTTTTTAAGGGATGCTTGGGAATTAAATAGAAATGTTGGCCCATTAGCCAACCAAATTCTACAAATATATGCTCCCCAAGAAATGGAATCACAAACTCTGATTTCCAAATTGTGTGTGGCCACTGATGAGGCCCTAAGAAGTGTAGGTTTTGTGGATTGGAGGGCCACTTCCAATAGAGCAAGTGTGTTTTTCAACTGCCACAAGGTCTTAGCAAGAAGCAAGGATTGTCTAGCAATGTTGAACAAAAGGTTCAATGAAATCAAGAAGGATTTCAATGTGTTGGTTAGCTTCGGTTTTCCTCCCCTTTTTCACTAGATGGAGATGTGCTATCAGTTGAGCATATCATAGATACAATCAAACAAAAGGTCTAGAATTCTACAAAACTCTCAGGTTCAAGTGTGACATGCACTGTTGATGACATCAAGCATGAGATATTTCCCCTTTCTCATCTCTATTATCACCTTGGGGTTGTTTCACAAAGATGAGGAGTTGTTTCATTCAAGGAAGTCTTTGAATTAGATCAAGCATGCAAGGTCATATGTGATCTTATGCAACTGAATAATTTGGATTGGGAGGTGCAACATTCTAATTTCTTCAAACTACAATAATTTCTAGAGCTCTAGGTTCATGCATCCACAAGTGAAGAACCCATATGAGTTGCTAGAACTATGAAGCAATTTTTCCTTAATCTTCTTTTTGATTTTTAGATTTTATATGTTTTTTGCTTCGAGATGAATCCATGCTCAAAGCAAAAGATGTTCAAAAAAGCATGCAATGCCCCATGTTGTGGTTGCGCTACTTTTTTTTATCATCTTCCTTTCGAGAGAGAGTCGGGCATGTGTGAGCTTGGTAGGGATTTCCTCTAAATCTATTTTCAAAATTATGAGAATCCTCGCCCACTCGACACTTCATCTCTTCATTGTGGGAAAGATGCACTTTAAGGAGCAATCTCTTTTGGAATTTGATGGATCATGCTAGGTATTTCTTGTTTTGATGTTGGAAGCTTTGATTCTATTCCGTTGATCTATGTGATTGGTCAACTAGATTTTGCTAGACTATTTTCTAGTATTTGCTTGTTTATAGATGACAATCTTTGCTAAATATCTAAAAAACATTAATGCGACGGTTGTGAATTAATGAGAAAATATTTTCATGACCTAATTAAAGATCTACAATCAGATCATGACCTATCAAATGCTACCATCTCATAGTATTTACTTCTAGAATGTTGGTGGTAGTTCTCTCCTTTTTTACCTATAAATGCGAGGCAGTGATATAAGGAAGGGGTTCTAGTCTATTTTTTCAAAACTAAAAGTTCTTTTAGTTTTCCTTAGAGATAGAGATATTTTCAAAAGTAAAATTGGTAGAACATTGCTTTTCTTTGGCATATTATATTGTTTCAACACAAACTATTATTGGATTGGCATCGAAACAGATAGACATATTTTCAAAAGAAAAATTGGCAAAACATTGTTTTTCTCTAGCATATTATATTGTTTCAACTCAAACTATTATTGGATTGGCATCCAAACTTTATTTTTAAGTTCATTTGATATTTAAGCACAAACTATTTGGAATAAATCTTTGAAACTATGCATGTTATGGCCTTTATGAAGTTACTTCTTTCTTCTTATATTGAAAATGAAACACTGTGTTAAGATTAGTTCAAATAGTTTGAGTAGTTGATTTCCATGTTGTAGACTTATATGTTATAATAATAACTTACAAAAAATGGATTATTTTTGTTGAACTTCTCCATTTTCTTGAATCATTGTTATTTTTTCATATTATGTTGTAAGAAGAGGAAGGGTTCATGCAATTTCTAAATTTTTTTTCGTTAACCTTGGGAATCTTTATGCTTTATTAGACCTTAATGAACACTTCCTGTGGGGAGATTTGAAAGACTGCATTGTGCTTGTATTTAGACTTTACTTCTCATTCTCTTTCCAAAAATGAAGGTTTGTGGCATTCTATGTCTAATATATCATTCATAGGAAAGAATTGGGTTTGAAATTTTATAAAAGTTTTAGCGCATCACCATTTTTATGTTTTATATTTACATTTCCTTCTACCTTTTCTCCGAACTTAGAGAAGAGTTGGCTTTCTATAAAAATCCTAGAGGTATCCAGTGAGGTGCAAATGGGTCCCCCACTCATTGAATTTCCCATAAGGTTGTTAGAGAGGTGAAAGCTTTGATGATCAACACTTTCCACAACACTTTCATCTTGCAAAAATCTCCCCCTTTGTCATTGATGACAACACATGATGTGAAAAACCATCAAACACAACATACTAGATCTAAATAGCTTTTTCTATTTTCTCCCCCTTAGAAGATGACCTCTTATATTCTTCTTCTCATTCTCTTTTCACATGCTTATTCTCTCCCCCTTTGACATCAATGGAAAAGGAAAAAGAATATTTTCCATTAATCTCTCCTTTGACATGAAAAGCTAAATACTCATAATGACAACAACTAATACTACCTACTCCCCCTAAGAGGTAGCCACCAAAACATCACCCTAGAAGAAATATAGACCCATAGAACCATAGGAATAATGCATCTCCATATGCATATAATTCAAGAAAGGAGGGGAAATAAACCCTAACTTCTCCTAGAGATACTCAAAAGTATCTTTAGAAAGAGCCTTCATGAAAGTACTAGAAATATTTGTCAGAACATAATCAAACTTTACTTCATTCTCCATGAATTTCTCTCTCAAGAAATGATATCTAATAGATATATGATTCATCCTCTAGTGCATCACAAGATTCTTAGAAATATTAATTACACTTTGTATTATCACATAAAATATAAATGGGATCATCATATAGCACTGTGTTATCTTTCAATTTTTATTTCATCCATAGAACTTGTTTACAACAAGATGCAATAGAAATATACTCAGCTTCACTAGTAGACAAAGAGATTGAATCTTGCTTCTTACTCAACCATGCCACCAATATACATCCAAGAAAGAATGCACCACCACTTGTACTCTTTCTTTCATCTACACATCCAACCCAATCTGCATCTATATAGGAACTAAGTGTAAAGTCAGTATCTTAAGGATACCACAATCCATAATCTAGAGTGCTATTCAAATATCTAAATATTTTTTTAACTGCAACATGTGTTTCCTTTGGATCTTCTTGAAATCTAGCCACAAGAAAAACTACATTCATGATATCTGGTCTAGTAGTAGTCAAATATAATAGTCCACCCATCATAGATCTATACTTTCTCTGGTCAACCTTAGGTGGATTATCATCTTTACCCAATTTGCAACCAGACACAATAGGAGTACTTACCAGTTTGGAGCCATCCATCCCAAACATCTTCAACATCTCTCTCACATAGTTAGACTGTGAAATAAAAATTCCTTTCTCTATTTGATTAATCTTTAGCCCAAAAAATAAATTCATCTCCCTAAACATAGACATTTCAAATTCTTTCCACATCTCTTTTGCAAAAATCTTGCACATATTTTCATTTCCCCCAAAGATAATGTCATCAACATATACAACTATAATCAAGATTATGTCAATTTCAATATTAAAGTACAAATTAATATATGTCATAAATTTGTTAAATCCTTATTGAATCAAGTACTTATCCTAACCTTACATATAAAGATCTAGGAGCTTGCTTCAACCCATATAAAGATTTCTTCATTCTGCACACCATATTCGGTTGATCTGTTGACTAAAATCCTTCTGGTTGTTCCATATAAACTTTTTCTTCTAGTTCACCATTCAAAAATGATGACTTCACATCCATCTGGTAGACCTTAAAGTATTTATAAGAAGTAAGTGCCAAGAAAATCATTACAGATTCCATTCTTGCTACTGGGGCAAAAGTTTTCTGAAAATCTATGCCTTCTACTTGTGAGTAGCCTTACACACAAGCCTTTCTTTATTTTTGACCACTTCTCCATTCTCATTCAACTTATACCTATTTTGATCCAATGATGTTTTTATCTACCGATCTTGGGACAAATTCCCAAGTTTGACTCTTCGCAATCTGCATAAGTTCTTCTTTCATTGGGTATGTGTAGGATCATGATGGGCCAAAAAGTGGTGATATGACAGGTATGTGGCTGACGAATTTTTTTACCCAAAATTGATGAAACGAAAAGGGTTTTGTATGATATTCTCAACCTTCCACCAAGATAAATTACGCTTTACTTTGAATTTAATAAATTATTATTATTCATTTTCTATTTGAATTATGACTAAAGTCCTAATTAATAGGCTGATTGAAAAACATCTATAACTTTCAAAAGGTATCACATTTTTTGAATTTGAAACATGCACCACATTCTATGCTTTGCATACTATAGGATTAAAAAAATGAATTTCATGAAGTTTTGACCAAGTTAAGGTGGTCAGACATATGATTTTTTATATTTTTTAAATGTTGTAAAAAAATTCATAATTAATTATTACTTGGAAAAA
>VDFB02281492.1:807624236-807699044 GCA_007258455.2 Sequoia sempervirens
GAGGATGCCCAAGGTGAACAAGTTGAGTTGTATACTAAAATTGAAAATTTAAGAGTTGAACTTGCTACTAAGCACTAGAAAAATGTAGAGTACCAATGTATTCAAGAAAACATACTGAGAGAGTTGGATGGCATCTAATCTCAAGCTTCTGACAATCTAAGAAAGGCCCAAGTAGAAGTAGAAAATTTAAGACAAGAGAAACAAGAGATCATGTCTACTTTGCATGCTCATGACCAAGAGATCAAAAGGTTAAACTTAAAACTAAAAAATTCCCTCCAAGAGAATAATCAAATGGAGGAGAATGTAAGAGCAAGAAAGTAGACTTGAACTTGCTACTAAGTGCCAGAAAAACATAGAGTACAAATGTAGTCAAGAAAACATACTGAGAAAGTTGGATGGCATCTAATCTCAAGCTTCTAAAAATCTAAAAAGGGCCCAAGCAGAAGTAGAAAAGTTAAGACAAGAGAAACAAGAGATCATTTCTGCTTTGCATGCTCATGACCAAGAGATCAAAAGGTTAAACTTAAAACTAAAAAATTCCCTCCAAGAGAAGAATCAAATGGAGGAGAATGTAAGAGCAAGAAAGAATCAGTTCCATCAGGAGTTAGTTGTTGCACAAGGGTTTGGGACCCTCCCAATATTGAAGAAGTTGATATTCGCACACTGGGAAAGGATCATTG
This sequence comes from Sequoia sempervirens, assembly GCA_007258455.2. Lineage (NCBI taxonomy): Eukaryota > Viridiplantae > Streptophyta > Pinopsida > Cupressales > Cupressaceae > Sequoia > Sequoia sempervirens. The sequence continues at coordinate 807,624,917 of VDFB02281492.1, forward strand.
TTATGCTCGCTATCCTCAAGCCAGCCCTATAGTTTTTAAGGGATGCTCGGGAATTAAATAGAAATGTTAGCCCATTAGCCAACCAAATTCTACAAATATATGCTCCCCAAGAAATGGAATCACAAACTTTGATTTCCAAATTGTGAGTGGCCACTGATGAGACCCTAAGAACTGCAGGTTTTGTGGATTGGAGGGCCACTTCAACAGAGAAAGTGAGTTTTTCAACTGCCACAAGGTCTTAGCAAGAAGCAAGGAATGTCTGGAAATGTTGAACAAGAGGTTCAATGAAATCAAGAAGGATTTCAATGTGTTGGTTAGCTTCGGTTTTCCTCCCCTTTTTCACTAGATGGAGATGTGCTATCAGTTGAGCATATCATATATACAATCAAACAAAAGGTCTAGAATTCTACAAAACTCTCAGGTTCAAGTGTGACATGCACTACTGATGACATCAAGCATGAGATATTTCCCCTTTCTCATCTCTATTATCACCTTGGGGTTGTTTCAAAAAGATGGGGAGTTGTTTCATTCAAGGAAGTCTTTGAATTAGATCAAGCATACAAGGTCATATGTGCTCTTATCCAACTGAATAATTTGGATTGGGAGGTGCAACATTCTTATTTCTTCAAACTACAATAATTTCCAAAGCTCTAGGTTCATGCATCCACAAGTGAAGAACCCATATGAGTCGCTAGAACTATGAAGCAATTTTTCCTTAATCTTCTTTTTGATTTTTAGATTTTATATGTTTTTTGCTTCGAGATGAATCCATGCTCAAAGCAAAAAATGTTCGAAAAAGCATGCAATGCCCCATGTGGTGGTTGCGCTACTTTTGTTTATCATCTTCCTTTTGAGAGAGAGTCAGGCATGTGTGAGCTTGGCAGGGATTTCCTCTAAATCTATTTTCATAAATATGAGAATCCTCGCCTGCTCGACACTTCATCTCTTCATTGTGGGAAAGATGCACTTTAAGGAGCAATCTCTTTTGGAATTTGACCGATCATGCTAGGTATTTCTTGTTTTGATGTTGGAATATTTGAGTCTATTCCGTTGATCTATGTGATTGGTCAACTAGATTTTACTAGACTATTTTCTAGTATTTGCTTGTTTACAGATGACAATCTTTGCTAAATATCTAAAAAAAATTAATGTGACAATTGTGAATTATTGAGGAAATATTTTCATGACCTAATTAAAGATCCACGATCAGATCATGAGCTATCAAATGCTACCATCTGGTAGTATTTACTTCTAGAATGTTGGTGGTAGTTATCTCCTTTTTTTAGCTATAAATGGGAGGCGGTGATATAAGGAAGGGGTTCTAGTCTATTTTTTCAAAACTAAAAGTTCTTTTAGTTTTCCTTAGAGATAGAGATATTTTCAAAAGTAAAATTGGTAGAACATTTCTTTTCTTTGGCATATTATATTGTTTCAACACAAACTATTATTGGATTGGCATTGAAACAAATAGACATATTTTCAGAAGCAAAATTGGCAAAACATTGCTTTTCTCTAGCATATCATATTGTTTCAAAGCAAACTATTATTGGATTAGCATCCAAAATTTATTTTTAAGTTCATTTGATATTTAAGCACAAACTATTTGGAATAAATCTTTGACACTATGCATGTTATGGCCTTTATGAAGTTACTTCTTTCTTCTTTCATTGAAAATGAAACACTATGTTAAGATTAGTTCAAATAGTTTGAGTAGTTGATTTCCATGTTGTAGACTTATATGTTATAATAATAACTTACTAAAAATGGATTATTTTTGTTGAACTTCTCCATTTTCTTGAATGGTTGTTATTTTTTCATATTATGTTGTAAGAAGAGGAAGGGTTCATGCAATTTCTGAATTTTTTTCCGTTAACCTTGGGAATATTTATGCTTTATTAGACCTTAATGAACACTTCCTGTGGGGAGATTTGAAAGACTACATTGTGCTTCTATTTAGACTTTACTTCTCATTCTCTTTCAAAAAATGAAGGTTTGTGGCATTATGTGTCTAATATATCATTCATAGGAAAGAATTGGGTTTGAAATTTTATAAAAAATTTAGCGCATCACCATTTTTATGTTTTATATATACTTTTCCTTCTACCTTTTCTCCAAACTTAGAGAAGATTTGGATTTCTATAAAAATCCTAGAGGTATCTAGTGAGGTGAAAATGGGTCCCCCACTCGTTGAATGTCCCATAAGGTTGTCAGAGAGGTGAAAGCTTTAATGATCAACACTTTCCACAACACTTTCATCTTGCAAAAATCTCCCCCTTTGTCATTGATGACAACACGTGATGTGAAAAACCATCAGACAACATACTAGATCTAAATACTTTTTTCTATTTTCTCCCCCTTAGAAGATGATCTCTTATATTCTTCTTCTCATTCGCTTTTCACATGCTTATTCGCTCCCCCTTTGACATCAATGGAAAAGGAAAAATAATATTTTCCATTAATCTCTCCTTTGACATGAAAATCTAAATACTCATAATGACAACAACTGATACTACCTACTCCCCCTAAGAGGTAGCCACCAAAACATCATCCTAGAAGAAAGATAGACCCATAGAACCATAGGAATAATGCATCTCCATATGCATATAATTCAAGAAAGAAGGGGAAATAACCCCTAACTTCTCCTAGAGATACTCAAAAGTATCTTTAGAAAGAGCCTTCATGAAAATATTAGAAATATTTGTCGGAACATAATCAAACTTTACTTCATTCTCCATGAATTTCTCTCTCAAGAAATGATATCTGATAGATATATGATTCATCCTCTAGTGCATCACAAGATTCTTAGAAATATTAATTACACTTTGTATTATCACATAAAATATAAATGGGATCATCATATAGCACTGTGTTATCTTTCAATTTTTATTTCATCCATAGAACTTTTTTACAAAAAGATGCAATAGAAATATACTTATCTTCACTAGTAGACAAAGAGACTGAATCTTGCTTCTTACTCAACCATGCCACCAATCTACATCCAAGAAAGAATGCACCACCACTTGTACTCTTTCTTTCATCTACACATCCAACCCAATCTGCATCTATATAGGAACTAAGTGTAAATCCAATATCTTAAGGATACCACAATCCATAATCTAGAGTGCCATTCAAATATCTAAATATTTTTTTAACTGCAACAACATGTGTTTCCTTTAGATCTTCTTGAAATCTAGCCACAAGAAAAACTACATTCATGATATTTGGTCTAGTAGCAGTCAAATATAATAGTCCACCCATCATAGATCTATACTTTCTCTGGTCAACCTTAGGTGGATTATCATCTTTACCCAATTTGCAACCAGACACAATAGGAGTACTTACCAGTTTGGAACCATCCATCCCAAACATCTTCAACATCTCTCTCACATAGTTAGACTATGAAATGAAAATTCCTTTCTCTATTTGATTAATCTTTAGCCCAAAAAATAAATTCATCTCCCTAAACATAGACATTTCAAATTCTTTCCACATCTCTTTTGCAAAAATATTGCACATATTTTCATTTCCTCCAAAGATAATGTCATCAACATATACAACTATAATCAAGATTCTGTCATTTTCAATATTAAAGTACAAATTAATATATGTCATAAATTTGTTAAATCCTTATTGAATCAAGTACTTATCCTAACCTTACATATAAAGATCTAGGAGCTTGCTTCAACCCATATAAAGATTTCTTCATTCTGCACACCATATTCGGTTGATCTGTTGACTAAAATCCTTCTGGTTGTTCCATATAAACTTTTTCTTCTAGTTCACCATTCAAAAATGATGACTTCACATCCATCTGGTAGACCTTAAAGTATTTATAAGAAGTAAGTGCCAAGAAAATCATTACAGATTCCATTCTTGCTACTGGGGCAAAAGTTTTCTGAAAATCTATGCCTTCTACTTGTGAGTAGCCTTACACACAAGCCTTTCTTTATTTTTGACCACTTCTCCATTCTCATTCAACTTATACCTATTTTGATCCAATGATGTTTTTATCTACCGATCTTGGGACAAATTCCCAAGTTTGACTCTTCGCAATCTGCATAAGTTCTTCTTTCATTGGGTATGTGTAGGATCATGATGGGCCAAAAAGTGGTGATATGACAGGTATGTGGCTGACGAATTTTTTTACCCAAAATTGATGAAACGAAAAGGGTTTTTAAAGGATATTCTCAACTTTCCACCAAAGATAAATTATGCTTTACTTTGAATTTAATAATTATTATTCATTTTCTATTTGAATTATGACTAAAGTCCTAATTAATAGGCTTGAAAAACATCTATAACTTTCTTAAAAGGTATCACATTTTTGAATTTGAAACATGCACCACATTCTATGCTTTGCATACTATAGATTAAAAAATGAATTTCATGAAGTTTTGACCAAGTTAAGGTAATCGACATATGATTTTTTATATTTTTTAAATGTTGTAAAAAAATTCATAATTAATTATTACTTGGAAAAAAAATTACAAAAAATATAAATCACATCAGGACATGAGTCCTCTACTTATATCTAAAATCTTATAAAAAATAATTATCATTTTATTGTGGTTAGGGTGGTCAGACAAACACCTACTTCTTATTCTTTCCCTGAAATTTAAGTACTACTACACTGAAATTTCAAATTTTCACCAAATACATTTTATTTTTAAATAAACCTAGTAGTTTAGAAACTACATTCAATTTTTTGCATATTATATTCTTACATATTTTTGAAATAATATAGATAACATATTCAATTTTTTACGTCAAGTTGCCTATTTCTGATTTGTTTGAATTTTTCATGACTTAAGGGCTTGTTTTTTCAATGATGATCCTGCACATAACCTATTGCTTCCTTCCAATGTTCATATTTACAAGCTTCACTTACTGTCTTCGGTTCAATCTTGAAAAATAAACATAAATTCACTTCAATAGTAGCTTTGCTTCTAGTTAACACACCTTTTGTCTTATCTCCAATATTTTGACTTTTTGAATGATTCTTTGGTACATATCTAAGTTTCCTAGGGAACATCACCGAAGCATCTTCTTGTTTTTTCATTTTGTTCATTTTACTTCTTTTTCTCATCTTTATCTTGTTCTTCCACAATTTATTCTATTCTTGCACAATCATGTTCATCAGATACATATCCATCAATGCCAATCGAAATCTTTATTGCCTCATCAACCTTCACATTCGAGTTCTCTACAATTTTTCTCAATCTTTTATTGAAACATTTGTACGCCTCTCTTTTAGTAGAATATCCAAGAAAATTTGCTTCATCACTTCTTGCATCAAACTTACCCAAAGTTTCTTCATCTCTTCTGATATAGCATTTGCTTCTAAATACCTTGAAATATTTAACTATAGGAATTTTTTTGTGCCATAGCTCATAGGGAGTCTTTGTATTGTTTGCTCTTGGTTGAACTCAATTGTATACATAAACAATAGTATGAATATCTTCTTTCTAGTAAAATTCTAGTAAAACAACCTTAGTAATCATTGATCTAGCAGCCTCTTGAACTATTCTCTTTTTCATTTCAACAACTCCATTATGTTGAGGAGTTCTCAGAGCAGATAACTATCTCTTTATTCCACGCACTTTGCAAAAAATATTGAACTCGTGGGAGGTGAATTCTCCACCTCTGTTAGATCTTAAGCATTTTATCTTCAAATTCACTTCATTTTCAACTATTGCTTTGAATTCCTTGAATCTATCTAATGCATCTAATTTATCTCTCAGAAATGTAACCCATGCATATCTAGAATAATCATCAATTAAAAGGATAAATTACCTTTCACCAAGTAGAATTCTCACTCTTGTAGGACCACAAAAATATGTATGAACTAAATCCAATAGTCTGATAGTAGATTGTTCCTTTGATCTATAATGATTTCTTTCTTGCTTTCCAAATCGACAATTCTTGCAAATAACATTAATAGGATTTGTAATTCTTGGTAAATCTCTCACGACCTAAAAAACACTAGTCCTTTCCAAGTTGTTAAATTTCATATGACACATTATCCTATGCCATAACCAACTGTCATTTATTTGAGTCATAAATCATCATCCATCAGAACCCTTAAGTTGATGGATATTCCCTTCAGATTTCTTTCCTGTAGCAATAATTTTTTTGGATCATTTTTGTATCTCCTATTTTTCATCCTTAACCACAAGATCATATAATTTTCTTCACATCTAACCAACGCTCAACAAATTATTCCTTAATCCCTTAACATAGTAAACATCGTCAGTATGATGCTTTCCATTAAAACTTACTAAACCTATCCCACAGATTTTAGCACCAATATCATTTCCAAACATAGCCAAGCCTCCACCATATTTATCAAGCTTCAAAAAATTACTTTTCTCACCAGTCATGTGATGTGAACAACCAATATCAACTACCCAAAAATTATTCTCTTGTTTACCATTTAGGGAAGAGATAACTATACCTTCATTTTTCTCCTTCTCCTTCTTTGGAGGGCTTTCCTTTACCTATTTTCCAGAATTAGCAAAAGTATGTTCATTCTTAATCACCAAGAACAATCATTCATTTTCATCTGGATATTCACATTTTGAATCCTCATAAAAAATACTAGCATTCTTAGTCACATAGTAAGCTTTGTTAACTTTCTTTCCTTTTTTTCTTTCTCATATCTTTGTTTATTTCTTTTAGCTCTTTCCAGACACTTTGCAACACAATGACCTATTTATCTACTACTAAAGAATTTAAAGGGAAGCTTACCTACATACTTACTAGAGCCTTTTCTCATTCTTCTTACAAAGTTATCTTCATCCAGATCTTCAGCTTTTGCAGCTTTAAAGGCAGTCTCTGATTTACTTCCATTCCTTAGACTTAGTTTTCTAATCTCATAAGATGTCAAAAATCCTAATAGCAGATCCTTAGTACAAGTATTATAATCTATAGTCTTCTCAATAGACCTCACTTTCTCATTGTGATGAAAGCTTCAAATTTTCAAAATTTTAAGTGCTTATGTTGAAAATTTTGATTTGCACACTCAAAAGTGCACCTGAAAAATCTGCCCCAATGACCTACTTTGGGGGGCCATAATTCAGAGCTAGTTGACTTTCATGCCAAATACCCTGGTAAGTGTATTCATTTGACATATGTGAACATGTATGTCTGATTCTAGCTTTCCATTATGAGTTTTTATAGGGTTTTGAAATGCAAAGCTGGAGGGTTCTAGGACTGTCTTGTAGTTTGCAAACTCTTAGTCTTGCGAACTAGCCTCCTATTCAGACTAATATTTCATAGCTATATGATCATCATGGAAAATGGATCTATGCCCTATATTCCCCTCACATTCATATGATCCCTAGTCTAGTTTCAGAGCCACAAGACCAAGTTTGATATTTTTACCAGGTCAAAAGAAAAAAAAAGTTTCTTTATTTTAACATCTACTTTTCCAGAATGTTTCAAGGAGGTCCAATTTGACCCTTGATATCTTGTGAGAGTATATATTGGTGAAGATACATCTTTTACACATATTCAATGGACCTAAATGATCTAATGTTTTGAGTGGTAGCTTCCTAGGAGGTTATTTGATATTTTTTCAAGGAGGTGACTTGGTGTGTTTGAGTTGGTTTTTGATAGGTGTAGTTGCAAAAAAGTCTGAGTGAGCCACTTTGGCATTGAATATCTTGCACCTCAGGATAAATTTTCCTAAGATATTTGTTACATTGAATTCTTGGGTCAAATTTCTACATGCATGTGCATTTTCATGACTTCAGGAGGTCATTTGACTAGTTTTCTAGGGCGATTCCAGAGGCCGCTTGACCTATTTTGACTATTAGAGTAAATGTTTTAACTTAATTATGTTAATTAAGTTACCTTTATTCCTCTCTTAAGATTTCACTTTTGTTTGCATATTGTGACTTTTAATAATTATATTAATTATTAAATGTCTACCTATTAGGGTTACTTTTTAGGTTTTGCTTGATCTCCTTTTAAGGATTGATCTTTGTAAATAATTCATTCTATTGTTCTGATAATATATCTCTCATATTATAGAGCTTCAAACCCTCTCTTGATTTTTTCTCCATTCTCTTCCCTGTGATAGGTATCTCTTTGTATTGTAGGTGTTCTTGGACTCTGAAGTTGGTTTTGACAACTTCTACTTGGTATCAAAGTAGACCTACTGCAACCTGTTCTTGTTTTGAAGAATTTTGAGCTACGAGGGTTGGATCTGGATTTCACAAGTTTTAAGTTTTATTTTTTGTGGATATGGGGGTTGCATAATTTTATGGGCATTTTGGGCCAAAACATACCTCACCATTGAGTCCGCAGCACCCAAAAACCCATATTTTCATATAAAATTTATCCAATTTGGACATAGTTGCAGTAGAAGGGAAAAAATTTGGCCCCAAGGCCGTACGCCCTTAGGGCATGATTTTTGAGGTGAAAAATTTAAAAAAAATCAAAAAAATCAATTTTAAATTGATTTTTAAAGTTTTTTTTATTAAAAAATTTGAGCTTCCCTCATATTCGGAAGTCACCACCACCCTGCAGCCAAGCAGCCACTAGTAGAGGAGGCGGCCACTAGAAAACTCCATCGGGCTGCCACCACCACTAGCTTGCCACTAGCTCACCGTCGGCTTGCTACCAGTAGCTCAACTACTGCCAGTGCACCACCGGAGCACCACTAGGGCCCTTCTTTATTCCCTTTTTTATCCTTTTTCACAAAATTAGACATATCTTGGGCGTTTTAGCTCAGATTTTTGAATAAAAATTGGTGTTGGAAAGCTGGCTCTGAGCCCATCGTAATAGCGCAAGATTTTTTTCAAAATTTTCTAGTTTGATTGTATTTTTTCGTAGTCAAATTCAAGTGATTATTTTGCACTTTGAGATGCATAACTTGCATAGTTTTGCTCTATTTTTTGAATACAAATAGGCATTAGAAAGCTATTCATGCGCTCTATTCATATATTCTATTATTTTTTCTAGAAAAATTATCAGGTACATAGGATTCAATCTGAAACCTTGTTTTCTTTTTTCTTTCTTTTTAGCAAAAAATCTCTACTGGGGTTTGGTTTCTTGCAATTGTGAGGGGGAGTCTTTTTCTTGCTTTCTGTCATTTACTTCAGAAAACTAGAAACTATTCACATTAAACATTCATTAAACCTTTCCAAACATGGCCTAAAACCCTTCTACTATTGAACTTCTCACACCTCATAACTATCACACTTGGAAGGCATTCATGACATGTCTTCTTATATCGAAGGGGTTGTGGTCCTATTTAGATACAGTTCAACCAATTTTGAAATGGCCATTTGAGGTTATCCAACACAAAAATAAGATGGATAAGGCTATGGGTTTGATTTCCTTAAATGTTTCAGACAACTTGTTGTTTCATCTTGATGGGTGTAATGGTCCTCTTGAAATGTGGACCAAGTTCTATGATTTATTTAGTACCATCAATCAGTTTCATGCAATCTAGATTGAGGCAGAGTTGACTTCACTTATACCTAATTATTTTCCTACTAGTGAGGACTTTCTGATGAAATTCAAACAACAAAGATCTCTTCTACAGGGTTGTGCTAAGAACAAAACAAATGAGGAGTGTATTTACCTGATTCTTTCAAAGCTTCGAGGTCCTTTTCAGATCTTCTCTTCAAATTTTTATTCCACCATGGATGCATTGGACAACCACTTTACCATGCCTACATTTGAGGTTTTTTGTGATCAGTTGACATGAGAGCAGGCCAAGATATCATAGTTCGATGCTCTCATAGGATCACAACACCAAGCATTGGTAGCATAGTCATCTCAGGGGAAGCAAAAGTAGAAGCAGAAATAGAAATTAAAGACCACAAAGCATTGGAAGGATTCCAGTTCACAACACACCTCTGATTCACCTTCTCCTAAGGGAGAATCATCGAAGAAAGGAAGACCTAAGTGTGCTTATTGTACTAATCTAGGACATGATGAGTCCAAGTGTTATGAGAAGAAGATAGATGGATATGCCAAACAAGTTTCAGATTTGACAGCTCTTCTTGAGAGCAACAATATTCATCACTCTTCTTCATCTACATCAGGTGGGTCTTGTTCTTCACCTTCATTGTAGATAGATGGACAAGCCCCGCATAAGGGTCATGCATTATGTGCAATCACCAATTCACATTCATCTAGATGGCTACTAGATTCAGGTGCTTCACACCATATGACATCTTCTCAAGACATGTTCTCATCTTTTGAGGCTGCGTCCTCACCACACATATTGATGGGTAATAACACTTATATGAGTATATGTGGGAAAGGTTCTATCGACATTGATGATGGTACATTCAATGATGTACTATGTGTACCATCTTTGTCCACTAACCTTCTCTCCATCTATCAGATTTCTCATAGTGGGATAGGGAAGATAGTTGAGTTCACACCTGATTTAGTGCACATCAGAGACATTCAGACTGGCAACATTGTTGCAATAGGGACAGTTGATCATTCTTCTTATTTGTATGCATTCACACACTTTGGTCCACCATCTCCACTTTCTGATTATTCCTCTCTTTCTACAAGAGAGCATCCAGTATCTTAGGTGAACTTTGGTCACTTGAACTTATGTGTTCTTCCATCTTTTCATGAGACTAGTGTTGAGACTTCTACACCTCTACCTCCTGTTGACATCACATATGTTTAGCAGGATTCCTCTTTAGCTGTGACTGACATTGTAGCTCCACTCATCGAGCCATCAAGTGTAGTTGTTGAGGCCATATCAAAGGATATTCCTTTCCTCACAAATGACAGTTTCAACACACCTATTATTCCATCTTCATTGGAGATTCCATTTCAGGATCATCTTGAGTTGTTTGATTCACCATCCTATTATTCAAACACTCATACTGCCATTCACTTCTTTAGTGAGCATCATCCAGGACTTCCATTTTAACCTCACATCTAGGGATTTCCTCTTCCTCGACTGTTAGATTTGTTTCTTCCTCCAAGGAGACAGATTGGCACAAGGGTTCTCTCATTCTGGGGGGGCTTTGGAGTCTCTTCTCTCTGCTATGGGGGTACATATTTTTTACTTGTGTGATAGAAGTAGTTCTTGGGGGCTCATGTTGAGTCCTCCTTCTATCTCTCATCTTCTTTCACTCTTGTTTTTCATCTCTTTTTGGAGTAGATTTTTTCTCATGTGGTTTTCTCTATTTCTCCACTTTACAAAGATTTGGTTGTATTTGGGTACCTAATCAGGCCTAGTTGTCAGGACCCTTGTTTGCTTTCATGCATTGTAGTTACCTTTTCTTTCTTGCACATGTTTGTAGCTGCACTCTTGCTCATCTAAGGGGGGGTGTTAGAGTAAAGGTTTTAACTTAATTATGTTAATTAAGTTACCTTTATTCCTCTCTTAATATTTCACTTTTGTTTGCATATTATGACATTTAATAATTATATTAATTGTTAAATGTCTACCTATTAGGGTTACTTTTTAGGTTTTACTTAATCTCATTTTAAGGATTGATCTTTGTAAATAATTCATTCTATTGTTCTAATAATATATCTCTCATATTACAGAGCTTCAAACCCTCTCTTTCTTTTTTCTCCATTCTCTTCCATGTGACATGTATCTCTTTGCATGTAGGTGTCTTTGACTCTTAAGTTGGTTTTGACAAATTCTACATTGACTACTATACAAAATCCCATAAAGTGGATTCTGATGGTTTCCCACTTCAAAATTTTCATGCTAGATGAATATAGAAGAAGCTTTAGATCACTTCAAGTTAAAAACTTGTTTCAAAATGATTTTTTTTTACTCAGTCCCATAAGGGGACCCAACATGTGTCACACAACTTGAGGAGGTTTCTATCTAGTTGAGTCATTTTGAAAACCATGGTGAAAATAAAGGTAAAAATGATAAACAATCATAACCTCATTTTCAAGTGAATGGATATAAAGATCATATGAATTTATATAATGATTATGATGAGAGGGGTTTTCATAAAAATATGCATTTTGGGATGTCTCCAGATTTGTGTGAACCAATTTTTGAAGTTTTTAACATGGATATGGGTCATAATTTTAAAGTTCAGCTAGAATACCTTTTTGAACAATAAATGAATTTATTTATGCATGATATGGGTGTTAATGATTTGGATATGGTAATACAGACAATCAAAGAAACATGATTTACCTAGCATGGATTTTATATTCATTGTGATGGAGCTCTATTTGGGTTATTGGTGCCTTTTATCAAATAGGAACCAAAGATGTCTCTTTAGAAACTAATTGGAAGTGTCAGTGCATCTAGGCATAATTTTGTTGGATGTCCTATGCTATGTGGTGTTCAAATAACAAGGATTGAGCACATAAATTCACTCTCAAGAAATGTTGAGTATCTTGCATCTACATATGCAATAATAATAGGAAGCCCTAATGGACATGCTCCTATATTTTTATGGTACACCTTTAATCAAAAATGTTATAAGGGATTCCAAGAAGAAGTGTAGAAATTCCTGAGGAATGCACATTACCTGAAGGGTCACTTACAATATTATGGGATTAGTGCAAAGCTAAATTACCTGAGTAGCATTACTATTTTTGAAAGACCACAAGATGAAGCATTTGTGTACAAGTGGAAAATTTTCTTCCATGGAAATAATTCCCATGTGGTTGTGATGCCCAAAGTAACCATTGAGACATTAGACCATTTTGTGAATGATTTGTTTGCGAACTGACCAAGATGATTTAGTGATGTGAATGTTTTGACACATGATTCCATTAGAGATGGCTCGAGCACATGGTGAAGTAGTAAAGCAAGATAGATGAATGGCTTGAAGCAAGAAACAATTAAAACTACCTAGAGTCATTCAAATGTGAAGAATTCTTATTTGTATTACACTTAGGAATTAGTACTAGTTTTTAGCTTTTTGAATGAGACAAGAGACACAAAGAATGTGGTCATTCCTTTGGAGAAGATTTAAACTACATTGTAAAGTGTTGCACAGTGATGGGAAATAAAAATGTCTATGGGGCAGATATCGTTCAAACCGAAAATGTGAGAGGATGGATCTAGTAAATGAGGTAATGTGTCTTGAGAAGGCTTGAGCCCTATTTTGAAAGGAATGGCATAAAAATCAAAAAGTGTTTGTGTTGCTAGGGGAAAACCATCATGATAGATGCATAAAGTTGATTTAATGTTGCAAAGGAAATTTTTGCACAGTTTCAAGAGGCTATTACACAAAACATCCTTGGTTAAAGGACCTATGCGGTGGAAACCCTAAAACATGGTTATTTTTCAATAGTAACAGTTGATGCTTGCATTGAAAATGTATTAAAATTGTTTGAAGAGTTTCTATTTGGCACCTCAACTCTATTATATTCAACTTGAATGCACTATCTAGCCCAATAGTGGTGGGATAATAAGAGGACATTCTTATTGAGCTAAATTTTTGGCACCTTAAAATCATAGTGTCTAAATAAATGAATGCATCCTTGAACCATATATTTTTGGGTTGGGGATGCTAGGTCTCCTTTACTGGATTAGGGTCTTTCACCTAATGGAAAGAGATAGATCCCACACTTAAAATCTAGGTGGTTCACTCAAATAGAATATTGTATGATGTTGTATGAACTAAATGAAGTGATCTAAGTGAAAGTAAGCTATGAAATTGATCAAACATGAATGCAAAATCTAAGAATTATGACTTCCTTGAAAACACATTGTGTATTGCAAAATCACCTACAAATGAATAGAAAGATGCAAAAAAAATGATTCAGACTGAAAGTGTGCACCTGGAACTTTGATGAGGACTAGAAATTTCTTTTGGAATGTTTTAGATGATGTTTTTGATGGTAAATTGAGTCAGGATCTATTTGTATCAAAAGGGTGTCAGAAAATGCAGAAAACATGAAACTGACCTAGAAGTGGGACTCATTCGCCACCCATGGGTCTAAAAGTTCATTTTTGTTGATATTTTGACTTGAATGATGAAGAGATGACTTGAATGACTTTTGAAATTGATCTTCAATGATTTCCAAGCTTCCAAAGGACCTAAATCTACAAACACACAAGAAGAGAAGAAATGTTGATTGTTAGGGCATCGGGGTTTGCCTTAGTCCAACCCCTTATAGGTAATTAAACCAAAATGATGAAAGAATGGAATGAAACATGCAATAATGGAATGGATTACATTTCCATGATGTTTATTTTGGATTTCTCCAGCAATGGAGGAAGATTCGTCCCTTGAATGTCTTTAGGAACTTTCTTGATGTCTTGCAATAATAAAACCCCAATTTGCTTAACTTGAGATGAAAGATTTGTGGATGAATAATAAAGAATAGATGTGAATTGAGTTAATAGATGTAAAAATGAGTTAAGAGAGGTGGTTTTATAGGAAATTCACCTTATTTTCTTGTTAATTGGATCCCTAAGACAAACATGGAGAGAAATTAAACTTAAAACCTAATTTTTCCTACTCAAAACCCCTAAAATGGCTCAAATGAGACTCATTCGCCACTAATGGAAAATGGGTCCCACCTAGATGGGAATAATTTTCCACTAATGGTGAATGGATCCCACAGGGGCCATTTTTACTAGCTGGAATACCGAGAAGTTAGAAAATTAGGCTTATATGATGACTATGTTAGTTATTTAATGAAATTATGCCTCGGGATGCACAATATGGGTTAATAGGGGCTTACTAATGATGATGTAAATGTCAAGTAGGGATTGGGACACAAAATTCAATGTGAAATTTTGATTAAGTACACTTTACAACACTAAAATGAGGTCCATAGAGTGTAAGAAGTCACAAGAACCAATGTGAATGTGCAAGACACATTACAACACTAGTTTATCATTAAATTTAATTCAAGAACCTTCTAGATTGATGTAATAATATCATTAAACACATTTTATAATATTGAATTAGGGAGAAATAGGTTGATTAAGTCTATAAAAGCATGAAAGTCCTTTACAAGACTTTACAACACCTTTACAAGACATCATTAAAAGCATGTTATTCGATTTTCAAGGGTCCAAGACCTAGTGTGGATGCATCAAATGCCTCACAATAATAGATTAAGACCTCATTAAGTCCATGTTATCATGAGTTGATCCCATGTCAAGAAAAGGGTCCATTTTTCTACAACACATTTAGCCCCCACTTTAGTGAGAGGATGAACCTACTTCAAACTCACACTAAAGCAGACATTCAAGAGAGGTCTTCATACATAGATGCAGATGACAAAGAATGAAAGAGATCAAAGGAGGTGGCCAAGCCCGCAGGATCAAAGATCCCAAGTCAATCCACCAAGATACAAAATCATGCAATAGCAAGGAAGAAGGGTTGAGAAGGATGTATCAAGCTTTGATCGTTTGTCTAGCTAGTTGTGGATTAGATCTATGCTAATTATTTGAAAAAGAGAATGTGTACTCACTTTGGGGCAATAGAACATAAGATGGTCCAGTAGGTGAGAAAGCCCAAATGTACTCACTTTGGGGTCATAGAACTTTTGGCTATCTACAGGGTGAGAAAGCTCAAAAAGGTAAGATACAAATGCTAGTTGGTATGCACTCACAAATACATAGGTGGCTATGGGGAAAAGTCATGCCACTAGGTGGGCTTCCTACTCAACCATGCCAAAGTTATACCTCCTTGTAACTTTAACAAGGAACCACAAGAAAATTATCATGAACAGAAAGAAAAGGTACCACAATCATGCAAGTTGCATTATGCAAGGTGGCAAAAGAAAATGTGAAATGTGGGTATGTGTAGGATCATGATGGGCTGAAAAGTGGCAATATGATGGGTATGTGGCTGATGACTTTTTTTCTACCCAAAATTGATGAAATAAAAAGGGTTTTTAAAGGAGATTCCCAATTTTCCACCAATATAAATTATGCTTTACCTTGAATTTAATAAGTAATTATTATTCATTTTCTATTCAAATTACGACTAAATTCCTAATTGATAGACTGATTGGAAAAAATCTATAGCTTTCAAATGGTATCACATTTTTTGAACCCAAAACATGTGTCACATTCTATGCTTCGCATACTATAGGATTAAAAAAAGAAAAATTGAATTTCATGAAGTTTTGACAAAGCTAAGGTGGTTAGGCATACATGTTTTTTATATTTTTTAAAAGTTATAATAAAAAATTCATAATTAATTATTTACTTGGAAACAAATTACCAAAAAATATGCATCACATTGGGACATGAGTCCTCTACTTATATCTAAAATCTTATAAAAAATTATTATCATTTTATTGTGGTTAGGGTGGTCAGACATACACCTACTTCTTACTTTTTCCTTGAAACTAAAGTACTACTGCATTGAAATTTCAAATTTTCACCAAATGGATTTTTTTTTTAAACAAACCTAGTAGTTTATAAACTACATTCAATTTGCTACAAATTCTATTCTTACATATTTTAAAAATAATCTAGATAACTTATTCAAATTTTTACATCAAGTTGGATGACTCTGATTTTTCTGATCTTTTTCCACTTAAGGGCCTATTTTTTCCATGATGATCTTGCACATACCCATGTAAAAATGAAAAAATACAAAAATGTAAAGATGTTAAATGTTTGAAATATTCTTGTTCAGTTCATGAAAGGTCAGTCACATAGGGAACATTGTGTCTAATGTCTCCAAGAGAGGACCAATCAAAGAATAGTATAATCACAACTTATGGGATGTAGTGTGTCACATCAGGCCACCAAGAGGAATGTAATATGCTGAGATAGATCATGCTTATGAAGGTCATCACACCTGGCAATGTCATCCAAAAAGTGACAAACACATCATATAAATGACAAGGCTACACTAGGAACCAAGAATGCAAATAAAATAATGGTAATGTTTGCCCCCCACTTTAAATGATTTTCTACACATCGTTCTATGAAAAATTACTTAAGTAGAGAAGAAAAGAAAAAGAAAAAGGAAAAAAAGACATGAGAGCCAACTTGGAAAGCCCTATGCCAAGTCATATGTTTTGAAGTTAGGCTACACCATGTCAACGAAAATTAAAATCAAAGAAAGGTTGTTTGTCACATGTGAGTCAATCTTAAGACATGTCATTCACATCTCAAGCTTTCTCTTATATGTTCATGAAAATTTAATGAGTAGTGGAAAGAGACAATGAAAAAGTTACATACAAGGGATAAGGCTATCTAACCCTTTCCCCCCCATTTAGTGTAGGACAAGGGTGAGCCTAAAGTGGATGACAGTATGCTAGCCCTTGCAATGGATGTAAAACATGCAATAGTGAGTATGTTATGATCCTAGGACTATGGCATGGCAAGGAGTAGCAACTAATGTTATTTATGTAAATAAGAAAGAGTCTTGGAATAGTCTTGTGTGATAGTAGTGAGTTGAGTGAAGGTTTGGTAATCTTGGTCAAAGGAGAATAACCAAGACCATGAGTTGTTTGTTGTGTGTTTGGCTCTATAGGGTTGCAAATACCTTGTTCTTCAACACTAGAGCCTTTTCCACAATACCCAAGTTGTTTCATGAGGTCATACCATTTTCCATAAAGCTATTTCAATGCTTTGGAATTGGTTGGTTGTTCATTGTTGTGTTTGTCAAAGTTTGTTGTGGAGTTTGTGGTTTTGTCTAGAGTGGGTGAGGTGGATGCTTTCAAAAGATTATCCAAATTTTGTGTTGAGATGATGGTTGGTTATTCTTGTTTCTCATCTTTCTTTTGTGTGAGTATGTATTCGCCCATAAACAAGGGTGTGAATTCTAAGGATCCCCAATCATCACCAAATAATTTAGGTGGTCATTCCTCATCGTTGTGTTCAATTTCTATGTTGGATGTGGGAATCAATGTTTTTAGAGGACTTGTAGCTCCTTTTCCAAGCTGCAAGCAACTTTCAGGCTCAAGATCTACTTCAATTTGATAAATGTTATTGTCATAGACATATTTAATTATACGATGAAGGGTTGAAGGCAATGCATTCATCTCATGAATCCATGGTTTTCCTAAAAGAAGACTGTACGAAAGATCATAAGGCATGACATGAATAGTAGTTTGTAAAGTAACCACCCCAACAATAATAGGTAAAGTGATTATATTGAGCGGTTTCTTTTTTGTATTATCAAATCCTCGAATAGAGATAGAATCAGGTATTATTTGTGACCTATCAACATGCAATCGATCAAGGAGACTCACACTACACACATTAAGGTAAAGTGATTACAATGAGTGTGTTGGATACCTGTGCGATTGAATCAAGCAATTATCATAAAGGAATCATGTTTTTTATACAACTCCAAAGGAGGGCGCCCATGTTGATGGAAGGTAATGTGAAGATTCTTTTTGTGGATGAGAGTTGTGAAAACATTCAGAGTGGTACTAGGAGGAATTGTGATTTGTTTTAAGGCTATTTGAAGAATGTTTTTGTAATTTGGTGATTATTGAAATAAATGCCAAAGGGAAATATTTGTAGGAGTATTCTTTAATTGTTCAACAAGATCATATTCCTTTGTGTTTGGGATGTAACAAGGAGTGCTAGGAAAATTATGTAAAGGTAAGGAGGGTGAGATTGGTTGTGATGGTTGCGAATTGTTTTGGGTGTTATATGTATGAGCAACAATATCATTACTAGATTTTTGTGATACATTGGTTTGAGGTTTATTTTGAGTGTGTTGTTTTTGTGAAGGTGGGTAGAGAGTTAACTTGGGTTGGTTTTGAGGTGGAGGTTTATGTGAAGGGGGATAAAGGATGAGTTGAGGGTGAATAATGTTAACATCCTGTAACAAGTGAGATTCTTCATTGTCTTTGAAGGGCATGCTATCTTTGTCTTAGATCATAATATCCTCCCTAGAAGGAGAGTTTAGAGGAGAACCAAAAACAATATGTTCATGACAATTAAGGTTTGGTTCATCCAAAATAACTTCGTCACAACCAAGGGAGTGATGAATGGTTGAATGTGTTTGATTATTGATAATGGGGAGATTAGGGGAAAACTTTATGCAATAATTCAGTGTTTGTAATGTCTCATTCTCTTGTTCCATATTATCTACCCTACTAGGAGAGCTTGTAATATGTTCATATAAGTTTGAAATGTGCAAAGTAACTTCATCACAAGTGGGAGAGGTGTCAATAGAAGAAAAAACATCACATTCTTGTTTTCCAATGATTGGATCCGCTTGATTAAGTATGTTTTCTTGAATGGGGGAAACATTAGGAAAAGGAGCAAGGAGATTCTCATGATTATCTTTGATTTCATCCCTTTTTCCAATAATGTCTTCCAAAATAGGGGAAGAAAAATAAAGAGGATTGTCATAGGTCTTAAAGATTTGAGCATTTAATGTCAATATATCCTCCTCACAAACATTCTCACAAGTAGGGGAGAATTTGGGAGATGAATCTATGGTCTCATTATCATGATGTATTGTGTGATCATCATGATTAATTAGTGTGATTTCCTCTTCTTTATTAATGTTATATCTAATAGGAGAGGTAAGAGGAGAGAAAAAACTTAGATTGTCACAACTCTCTTCAATTGGTTCTTGTAGCACTAAAATATTTACTTCACAAGTGTGAGAGATAATAGGAGAAGAAAAAATGTAAGTGTTATGAATATCCAAGGTTTCTTTCACTAAACTAACCTCATCCATGAAAGGGGAACTAGGAGAGGGATATATGAAGAACAAAAAGAGAGGGGAAATGACCTCATATTCATATGCTTTTAACAAAAATTGCTTACAACATGTACTAATATCTACAAAGAGAACATGCAAGATGAGAACTATATAATTTTTTAACAAAAACATGGTGGAATGATTAATCTACAACTTTTAAATGGAACAATTCTAAAGCAAAGATGCAAATGAAGAATAATGTTTTAGATTGCGAAGATGACAATTGAATGATTATGAAATGTAACATGATGAGAATACAAACTTGAAATGGAAACTATGCATGAGATGAGCTAATTTAGACTAGATTTTATGAAATTCATGCTATAGAAATGTAACTAACTGATATATACAAGTTAAGGTACCAAACAAAAGCCTAAAAAAAAATTTCTGAGTTCTGTAAAATGTTGTTTCAAGGGTCAAAAGGGACTGATTTACCCAAGGTTGTGAATGAGTCCTAGTATGGAATTTTTTCAAAAAATTTAGAAATTTTTTATGGATTTTGATGCTTTATGAGTGCTATGATGTAGAACTAATTGAAAAATGCAAAATTTCAGAACTGTTCAATGATTAAAGATGCAGAAAGCAAACCTATTATGCACTTTTACACATGCAAAAATGAAACTCTAGAATGCGAGAAAATTTAGAATGATTAAAGGATTCCAAAATCAGAAAAGAGGGGATTCAAATAGCAGGTTCACCAAAATGAACCATAGTTATTTGGGTTAGGGATGCTATGTCTCCTTTGCTGAATTAGGGTCTTTCACCTAATTGAAAGATATAGATCCCACACTTAAAATCTAGGTGGTTCACTCAAATATAAGATTGTATGATGTTATACGAAATAAATGAAGTGATATAAGTGTAACTAAGCTATGAAATTGATGAAACATGAATGCAAAATCTAAGAATTATGACTTATTTGAAAACACATTGTGTATTGCAAACTCACCTATAAATGAATAGAAAGATGCAACATAAATGATTTATACTGAAAGTGTGCACCTGGAACTTTTATGAGGATTGGAAGTTACTTTTCAAATTTTTTTGATGATATTTTTTAGACCTAGAGGGACTCATTTTCCATTTTGGGTGAATTAGTTCCAGTTTTGGTAAACTGATCCAGGATATGTTTCTGTCAAAAGGGTATCAAAAAATGTAGAAAACATGAAACTAACCTGGAAGTGGGATTCATTCACCACCCATGGAAAATGAGTCCACTTTTGAATTTCTTAATATTCAAGAGTGGATTTCAGAGCTTCTGATTTTCACTTTTGATTCCTACAGGTGTCCACTTATGAAATTATCGGATTCAGGTCTAAAAGTTCCTTTTTATTGATATTCTGACTTGAATGATGAAGATATGACTTGAATGACTTTTCAACTTTATCTTCAATGATTTCCAAGCTTCCAAAGGACCTAAATCTACAAACACAAAAGAAGAGAAGACAAATTTATGTTGATTGTTAGGGCATGGGTTTTTGCCTTAGTCAAACCCCTTTTAGGTAATTAAACCAAAATGATGAAAGAATGGAATGGATTACCTTTCCATGATGTTGATCTTGGATTTCTATAGTAATGGAGGAATATTCAACCCTTGAATGTCTTTAGGACATTTGTTGATGTCTTGCAATAATAAAACCTTAAGTTGCTTGACTTGAGATGAAAGATTTGTCGATGAATAATGAAGAATAGATGTTAATTGAGTTAATAGATGTAAGAATGAGTTAAGAGAGGTGCTTTTATAGGAAATTCACCTTATTTTCCTATTAATTGGATCCCTAAGGGCGACATGGAAAAAAATAAATTAAAACCTAATTTTTCCCACTGAAAACCTCAAAAATGGCTTAGATGGGACTCATTCGCCACTAATGGAGAATGGGTCCCACAAGGGCCATTTTTACTAGCTGGAATGCCAAGAAGTAAGAAAATTAGGCTTATATTATGACCATGTTGGTTGTTTGATCAAATTATGCCTCGGGATGCACAATAGGGGTTAATAGGGGCCTATTAATGATGTTGTAAATGTCAAATAGGGTTTGGGACACAAAATTAAATGTGAAAGTGTAATTAAGTACACTTTACAACACTAAAATGAGGTCAACATAGCCTAGGAAGGCACAAGAACCAATGTGAATGTGCAAGACACATTGCAACACTAGTTTATCATTAAATTCAATTCAAGAACCTTCTAGATTAATGTAATAATGTTATTAAATAGATTGAATAAGGTTTAATTAGGGAGAAATAGGTTGATTAAATCTAGAAAAGCATGAAAGTCCTTTACAATACTTTACAACACCTTTACAAGATGTCATTAAAAGCATGTTATTCAATTTGCAAGGGTCCAAGACCTAGTGTGGACACATCAAATTCCTCACAACAGTAGATTAAGGCCTCGTTAGGTCCATTTTATCATGAATTGATCCCATGTCAAGAAAAACGTCCATTTTTCTACGACACAATCCCTATATTCCATCAAATGTTGACTCGATGGGTCGAGCCCTCATAGACATGGCTCTAATAAGGAAGATAGAGTTACATGTTAAGTATTGTAAGCATGTTCTTAATGTTGCTTATATCCATTATGGTGTAGTAGGAATGTGAGGAGCAACGAAGCAGTGGAGTTCCCCTGATTTCTATAGTGTATCTCAGTTTGTTTCTCCTCTTCCGCAATACATTAGTGATTGGAAATGATGTGCTTTCTCCATTGTGCATCATTGTTTGTTTCTACATTTCCATATTGCATTAATGATGGATCAAAGCTCTGTCATGCATCATTTTTTTCTGCTTTCTTTTCTCAGCTTATTCATGATATGTGATGAGAACAATCGAATAAGTAATGGTGGTAGGCCCGTGGTAAGTATCAAAGGGGAAATGTTTAAGGTTTTAGCCATTACTTTTGATGGTGGGAATAAATAAATGGAGCATGCATAGGTAAGAAGTGAGGTGAATCCCAATCAAAATTAAAGCTTTCATTAGGATGAAGTAAAATTTTAAATGTGGGTAATGTTTGTGTAAAGTATAGCAAAACCATTCCATATAACATATCGTCCATCATTATTAATTTCTTCATTCAAAACACCAAATTGGAGATGTGCGATGGCAATCAGTAAGTGTTGGAGTAAATGATGGTGGGACCCCACAAATTATGTTTAAACATTTTCATTTGATAATATTTTAATAGTGATTAATAATCAAGGAAGATGAAATTGAATAGAAAGAAGTTACTATTTCCTAATTTAAATGTGGGGGTGAATTAAAAGTATGGTGACGAGATAAATATTTTTATAAGCCTGAGTGAAATAAATCAAAGCTTCCATAAGATTAAAATAAATATTTTGTGTGTGGAAATATCTAAATGTGAGGATGAAATATAGAGGCCCGGGTAAATAATTATTTTAATTTTCCTAATAAAATTTTCTTAAATTCCTTCATTGAGAACAAGGGTAAAATTATAAAATGAAGGGAAATAAAGAAAAAATATAGAAGGATTTGTATTGTTGGGTGAGAAGAATGTAAATGAATAGGTGAAAGGGGATTTTTTATAGAAAAATGATGAAAGAGAGTGAAATATTTTTATGGAGGGCTTCTATTCTATTTTTCTACAAACAAATATTTGAAGCTATAGGGGAATAATGTGGAGTGGATATTTTCTACAGCAGAGCATAGAGAATGATGAGTCTTCCCATTAGGAATATTTTTTTCTTGCAGGGAAATGAAGTGATGAAGTGGGAAAACAAATTGTTGGATGAGTCTTTTCTTCAAGAGATGGGCAGCTATTGATCTATAGAGCTGAGTTTTCCAAGTGTTTGTAGGAGATCTTCACTTAGGGTTTAACATTTTCCTTTAAGTGTTTTTTTCCTCCATTTGTAAGTGATGGTTGTTTTTTAATTAATCATGAAGAAAATTTTGATGAGAATATAGAACATTTTAGAATCAAGTTTTATGGTTTGAGTTTGTAAATATCTATGTAATTTTGGTTGCAATACTAGAAAAATAATACTGGATGGTGCAAGTTCAACACCATTTTACTCTCCTATGTACTGGTTTTATAGATTATCAATAATATAATCAATGTTATCTTATTTGTCTCTATAAATTTTACATAGATGTGTGGCTCTATTCTAGTTTATTAATTCAAAGAATTAATGTAAGTGCTCGAATATGGCTATAAATTTGTATTAAACCGAGTGCTAGGATGCTAGTAAGAAGTAAAGGTTAAGACACAATCCTAAAATACTGTAATACAACATTTCAAAGCTTCATATAATGTTAGGTATGAAAATTGTTATCAGATTATGTGGGTGTTTGACTTGACTATGTTCCAAGGATGAGGCACTGATCTAAATGTGCTATTCATGTTACATTTGTTGGTTAATTCAGTAGCTAATCAAAATTTATAATCAATTTAGTTATCAATCTTGTTGTGGGTGTGTGTGATTTAATGAATCATATCTCTCATGTTTAATGTGTACACTTCCATGAAGGTCATCCATACCTTTAGGATATTGTGTTTTTTAAGCATATAAAGGAGAATTATCTGTTTACTGTGTGTTTGATAATTTGGCACACAAGGATCTGAAAGCACATTGTTGGGATTACTCTCCTAGGTTTAACAGAGCTTGAAGTATAGGGGAGAAAATATTATATATGAAGCTCTCATTTATTGGACACTGACGTTGAAGATTCTTGAGCATAAGGGTTGGGTACCCTTTAGAGGAATTTAAGGTTCTGCTAGAAAAAATACCAAAAAACTAGTGAATCTACTGGGGAACATGTTGATGGGTGTTTTAGCACTTCCAAACATAGAAAATACTCAAGTGGACTGTCTCTCTTGAAAGGTGAAAATATTCAACTAGGTTTCATACAATCACCCCAAGGTCTCTTGGGTGTCAAGTCATGCCAATTATTGGAATAGTTCAATTAGTTGATGTGATTTTTTTGTAATCATAGGGTGGCCTTTATGGTTTACAAAGCATGGGAAGTTGGGTCTTCAAATGGAGTTTCAAGGTTGTTGGAAATGAATGAACAATGGCTACCCACTCAAAACAACAAGCTAAAACTCACCATGTTTATCAAATTTAGCATTGTTGTGATGCTTGGAATCCTACACTAACAAATGACTAAAAGAAATAGAAATAGAGAAAAGGGTTGAGAGAAGTTTCTAACTCTAAGCTATGAATGAACAGTAACAATGGAGGATGCCAGAGTAGACAAACTCCCATAACCAAGTTTTTCTTGACCAAGAGAACCTACAACTACAAAAAACCAGTGTAATCTTCTAAGGTCTATAGATTTTTAGATTGTGCATTCACCTCATGACCATACAATTGAACTAAAGTGCAACATATCAATTAGCTTAGACTAGATTTGTAAAGTGATTCATCATCAACAAATCACAAAAATCATGAGCTTGGGATTTCATCAAATACTATAACAACAACCACCATTAAAGACATTCAAGAAACTAAAACTAACACTATCATGGAAATTGAATTGTGCATCCACAATGAGCAAGTTTAAAGAACACACCCATAAAACAATGCAATGATTCCTTCTATTGCTGCAATATGCCTCTTACAACAATTCACCATCACTTACAAATGAGGAGCAAACCCCTATTTATAGTTTCACAAAAGTGAAATGAATGGCCAGGATTTAATTACAATGTGTGGCACAAATTCAATACAAGTTAGGGTTTCACCTAACCCCCCAATATTTCACAATTTCAAATAGGTTATTTTATCCTCTTCTCTATTTTTTCTTGTAGCCTATTTTTTCTTTTAGCAACTATAGTTGTTTTGTCTTCTAGCTGCCTTCTCTGCTGTGGCAGAAAACTGTCAAAGTTTTCCTTTTGTCTAGTATGTTTGTAGCAATTCTTTCAGCCAATCAAGTGGGTCTTGTTACAAATTGGTAATACTGAGAAGCAGATGAGCTACTCCTAATCCTAGTGGATAGCTCCTAGCATTCATGATTATTTACTAGAGGATAAAATAGCTCCCTTCTGTCATTCTACTTGAAAGCACACCCTTAGCTACTACATTCCTTGGTGCAAGTTCATGAATGGATACTAGCCTTTACATTCTTAGGTGACATCTTATGGGCATATATCTAGGGGTAAGTAGATCTCCCCTTCCTTTGGTAATCTGGTACATTCCTCCAATTAAAATTTTGTTTCCAATATGTCTTCACAGCTTATGCGAGAGCATTCCTTCTTGAGTGGAAATCCATAAATGGGTCATATGAATACATCCCTCCAATACACATGTATTCCATTTTGATAAATTTAGATATCCTTTGTAATGTTTCATAAGGAGGTTCATTGAGAGCACCAACTCTATCCTCCTAAATTCTCCCTGCACATGATACCTGCAAGCAATATTCACAATGATACCTGGTAGTTGGCTTGAGCACATAGTGAAGTAGTAAAGAAAGAAAAATGAATGGCTTGAAGCAATAAACAATTGGAACTACCTAGAGTGATTTAGATGAAAATAATTCTTATGTGCATTACACTTAGGAATTGGAACTAGTTTTCATCTTTTTGAATGAAACGAAGGACCCAAAGAATGCGATCATGCCTTTGGAGAAGATGTGAACTATATTGTAAAGTGTTGCATAGTGATGGGAAATGAAAATGGCTATGGGGAAGATACTGTTCAAACTAAACATGTGAGAGGATGGATCCAGTAAATGAGGTAATGTGTCTTGAGAAGGCTCGATCCCTATTTTACAAGGCATGGAACAAAAATTAGAAAGTGTTTGTATCACTGTGGGATAGCCATCATGATTGATGAATGGGGTTGATTTAAGGTTGCAAAGGAAATTTTTGCACAGGTTCAAGCAATTGTTTCATATAACATCCTTGGTCAAAGGACCTATGTGGTGGAAACCCTAGAACATGGTTATTTTGCAACAATAATAGTTGGTGCTTGCAGTGAAAATGTATCAAAATTGTTTGAGGATTTTCTATTTGGCTCCTCAACTCTATTATATTCAAATTGAATGCATTATCAAGACAAACAGTGGTGGGATCATAAGAGGACATTATTATTGAGTTGACTTTGGGGAGCCTTCAAATCACAATGTCTAAATTAACTAATGCATCCCTTTATTCAGTCAAATGTTGATTCAATGGGTCGAGCCCTCATAGACATGGCTCTGATAAGGAAGATAGAGTTACATGTTAACTATTGTAAGCATGTGCTTGATGTTTCTAATATCCATTATGGTGCAGTAGGAATGTGAGGAGAAGCTAAGTGATGGAGTTCCCTTGATTCCTATCGTGTCTCTCTTTTTTGTTTCTCCTCTTCCATCATGCATTAGCAATTCATGATGATGTGTTTTCTCCAGCATGCATTATTGTTTGTTTCTGTATTTCCACATTGCATCAATGATGGAGCAATTCTCTATCACACATTGCTATTTTTTTCTTTTTATTCTCAGCTTATTCACTGTATGAAATGAGAACAGTGAGATAAGTAATGGTGGTGGGCTCGTGGTAAGTATCAAAGGGGGCAATGTTTAAGGTTTTAGCCATTCATTTTGATGGTGGGAGTAAATCAATGGAGATTGCATAGGTAAAAAGTGAGGTGCATCCCAATCAAGATTAAAGACTTCATTAGGATGAAGTAAAATTTTAAATATTGGGTAATGTTTGAGTAAAGTGCAATAAATCCATTCCATTTAACATATCATCCATTGCTATTAATTTCTTCATTCGTCATGCAAAAATGGAGATGTGCAATGGTGATTAGTAAGTGTTGGAGTAAATGATGGTGGGACCTCACAACTTATATTTAAATATTATCATTTGATAATATTTTAATAGTGATTAATAACCGAGAAAGATGAAATTGCACTGGAAGAAGAAGTTTCTATTGTTTGATTTAAATGTTGGGGTGAATTAAAAGTAAGGTGATAAGGTAAATATTTTTATAAGCCTAAGTGAAATAAATCAAAGCTTCCATAAGATTAAAATCAATATTTTGTGTTGGGAAATATCTATATGTGAGGATGAAATATAGATGCCCAGGTAAATAATATTTTTATTTTCCCAATAAAATGTTCTTAAAAGCCTTCACTAATAAAAAGGGTAAAATTTTAAAATGATGGGCAATAAAGAAAAAACTATAAAAGGCTTTGTATTATTGGCTGAGAAGAAGGTAAATGAATAAGTGAAAGGGGTTTTTTACATCAAAATGATGGAGAGTGAAATATTTTCATGGAGGGATTCTATTCTATTCTTTTACAAACAGATATTTGCAGTTGTAGGGGAATAATGTGGAGTGGATATTTTCTACAACCAAGCATAGAGATTAATGAGTCTTCCTATGGGGAATATTTTTCTATTGTCAGGTAGTGAAGTGATGAAGCGAGAAAATAAATTGATGGATGAGGCTTTTCTTCAAGTGGTAGGTAGTTATTGATCTATGGAGCTAAGTTTCCTAGGTGTTTGTAGGATATCTTCACTTAGGGTTTAAGATTTTCCTTTCAGTGTGTTTTTTAGCTCCATTTCTAAGGAATGGTTGTTTTGTAATTAATCGCAAAGATCATTTTGATGAGAACACAAAAATATTTAGATTCAAGTCTTAGGGTCTGATTTCGTTAATGTCTATGTAATTTTGATTGCAATACTAACAAAATAATACTGAATGGTGGAAGTTCAACACTATCTTACTCTCCTATTAACTAGTTTTATAGATTATTAATAATATAATCAAGGTTATCCTATTTGTCTCTATCAAATTTAGATGGATGTGTGGCTCTATTCTAGTTTATTAATTCAAATGATTAATGTAGGTGCTTGAATATGGCTATAAATTTGTATTAAACTGAGTGCTAGGATGCTAGTAAGAAGTAAAAGGTTAAGACACAATCCTGAAATATTGTAATACAACATTTCAAAGCTTCATATAATGTCAGGTGTGAAAATTGTTATCAAATTATGTGGGTTCTGGAGTTAACTCCATTCCAAGGATGATGCATTGATCTAAGTGTGCTATTCATGTTACATTTGTTGGTTAATTCAATAACTAATCATAATTTATAATCAATTTACATATCAATATTTTTTCAGGTGTGTGTGTAATTTAATGAATCATATCTCTCATATTTAATGCGTACACTACCATGAAGCTCAACCATACCTTTAGGGTATTGTGTTTATTAAGCATATAAAGGAGAATTATCTATTTACTATGTGTTTGATACTTTGGCACACAAGTATCTGAAAGAACATTATCTATTTACTATGTGTTTGATACTTTGTTTATTGTTTAACATAGCTTTAAGTGCAAGGGAGAAAAGGTTATATATCAAGCTCTCACTCGTTGCCCAATGACCTCAAAGATTCTTAAGCATAAGGATTGGATACCCTTTAGAGAATTTTAAGTTTCGGTTGGAAAAAATACCAACACACTATAAGCATTATGAAGAGTTTTGAGAATCTTCTTTAAAATCCTTTTTTCCTCAATACTTGCACCAATTCCTCACATTCTAGCCATTATCTCATCCAATCTTTATACATAAGCTTTAATATTTTCATCTTCAGACATATGTACAAGATCAAACCATGTTTCTAAAGTTTTTAGTTCACCTCTTAAACACTTTCATCACCATCATGTTCTCTTTATAAAGCATCCCAAACTTTCTTATTTGTCTTCAAATTCTAAACCTTAATCAACTTAGAATGTACAAGACTATGAACTTCGAGATGAACCTCGCCTTATTGTTCACTTCATGTAATTTGATCTCTTTAAGTGTACTCATACCATTGGAAGGATGAGTGTAAGGATTCTTGTAAGATTTCTCCACATCATATCTGCAATACTCCAAATATCCTTCCATCAATACTTTCAAGATACCATAATTAATTCCATCAAACCTTGGATAATCAAAGACCATTTTGCTAGCCATCCTGGACCTTCCTCAAGTGGTTAAGCTCTTCACCAATGAACCTTTCTCTTATACCAATTTTTTAATAGGTCAACTGGGAGGGGTGGGTGGGTGAATCAATTGTCATAAAATTAAAACTTTAATTTAGTCACTGGAACTAATACTTAAAACTGCTTAAATGATTATTCATCAAATGCTAATGCAAAAAATAAAATCCAACACATAAACACATTAACACTAGATTTATGGGGAAAATCCAATGAGGGAAAACCCATGATGAATATTAACTCACGATATAGAGAATATCAAAACCAATTACAAAAGGGTCACTACCTGAAATAAGGACTCACTATCTAGAACAAGGTCTCATTTCCAATAGGGCTACAACTTGGAGGGCTCACTACCACAGAGATAGAAAGAAGAAAAATAATATTTACTATAGAGAGACTAAAATCCTAATGCAACAAAGGATTCCACCATAGAAATTTTATCAACTTGCATGAATGATAGAGTTCACCTTATTCTCACTACATCTAGAAACTCAACATTAAGCTTTGCACTGATATCCCACACTCGCAACACACACACACTTACTGAATAGAATCAATGCCACATCAAACTACACTTCCTCTTTTCTCTTCTCACTCTTATTCTTCTCTCTTGCATATTTAATTCGTCATTAACTCATCTTGCATTTATACCATCCTCAACTTTGAAACATATCCAAAGTCATCCATATAAATCCAAATTCAAACTAGGTCAACACCTAAAAATCCTAGGATGGAATTAGAATGAGGGAAACCCAAACACCCACTTCAAGGGACCCAAAAAGATCCAACAAACTTCATCATCCTCAAATGTAGTATTCCACACAAGGTTGTCCAAACTAGTGTAAAACACATAGAACCATTAAAAATGAATCTTTCAACTACCAAAACTATTTTTAATAGAACCAGGGAAACACAACTCTAGAAATAGGAATTATAAAGCTTCATATAAGAGAAATCTAGACAAACAACATTTCTTATGGAACTGAACTAGAAAAGTAGAAAACCATAGTTCACAATTGGTGGACACAACTTGCACTGTACAATGAATCAACAACTAAAAACCTAGTTATAATAACTACTAACAACCATGAACAACAAGTTTTGTAGGGAGGACCCAAAAAAGTGTGAAAATGTAAAGGGATAAATTTTTCCTACACTAAATTTAGCCCCCACTTTAGTGAGAGGAGGAGCTTTCTTCAAATTCTCACTAAAGTAGAAATTCAAGAGGGATCCAAGTTTACCAATGTGGATGGTATAGGATGACAAATATCAAGGGGGAATTCAAGCCCCAAGGATCCAAGATCCTATGTCAAACCAACATAAGCACAAAGGAACACACATAAGGTGTATGATATGCAACAACAAGATGAGATACCCAAACACACAATGTCAAAGACTAAAAGAATGAAAAAACAAAAACAAGAAAAAAATAAAATAAAGATAGGTGGATCAAGCCTCAACCATTTTTACAATGAGATGTGGATTAGATTTTTTTTTTTTTCCAAAAGTGCACACTCACTTTGAGGTAACAGAACTTTAGGCCATTCACTGGGTGAGTATCCAAATGGGTGGATCAATCTTCAACTCTTTTTCCAACACAATGTGGATCAAGTATCAACTATTTGTCCAAAATGAACACTCAATCTAAGGGAACGAAACATTAGGTTTTCCATTGGGTGAGCATCCAAAAAGGGTGGCTTAGTGATAAATTCATGCCTATGTATCAAATTCTCACCGTACAATGAGAAAGTCATGCCCTCATTTACGCTTCTCATCATACTAACCATACCAAAGCTATACCTCCTGATAGATTTGACAAGGAACCACACAACACCAACAACATGATTCAAGAGGCAAGAAAAACTTTGTATTCTTGACACTCATGAACAAACAGGATGGCTTCACAGGCAAGCAAAGTGTGTTATGCAAGGTGGCCATATAATAGATATTGTAAATGCAAAATAGTGTAAGGTATGTTCAATGGAGTTTTTATTAGTTCATGTAAGGTGTTAACATAGGGAACATTGTGCCTAATGTCTTTAAGAGAGGACAAGTCAAAGAAATATCATGCTCTTGAAGGAAATAAAACCCAATGACACCACCAAGAAAAGGACGCATTAGAAGAATAGAGAAAATCACATAGTGAAACATGAGTATCGATGTATGCCCCCACTATAAAGTGTTTTCTTACACCATCAATGTGAGAAATTTCTTTATAGTAGAAGAAGACATGGGAGCTTGCTCAGAAATCCCTATGCCAAGTAATATGTTCTCGAATGAAACTACATCATGGATAGGGGGTTACCCCCAAAAACTAAGTATGTCACACACAATCCAACTTAAGACATGTCATCCACATCCCAAGCTTGCTCTTATATATACATGGAAGGTGGTCAACTAGCCAAAAGAGACAATGATAAATTCCATATGAGGAAAAGGCTACCTAACCCCTTGCCCTAACTTTGTGTAGGAAAAGGATAAGCTGAGATGATTGATGAGAAATATAATAGAATGGCAATCAGTATCAATTAAAGGAACTAGGTTCTTCAACACAAGGAAGAGCACAAAAATCCATAAGATGCTGAATTTTATCACTTAAATCTTTACATTCATTAGTAGAATGACCATGAACTCTATTGTAACAACCTGATCCTTCAGTAAAATAAAAATTTCCTTAATTCACATCCTACAAGTAAGTAAAGATGTTAACATGACATTGTAATAAAATTTTTCCTTTTCTTTATTGATAAAACATGAACTAGTTGCCATATCAATTTACAATAAAGACTCCATTTCAATATAATAACTTCACAAGTACATGAAACAAGAATACATACCTCACTAACATAGCTCCAATGAGCTTTAGAAAAAATAGTAGTAAGAAGGTCCAAAATTATTTTCCTTTCAAATCTTGGTACATCATCCGCCTGTTGTGTAGGAGAAACATCACTCAGGTGCTTTTCTGCCAACCACATACTTATAATGTAGTCCTCTGGACACCCATTATTTAATAGATGGACCTCCCTTCATCAAAGAGATTGGTAGGGTATCCTTTAACGATTACCAACTGAGCATAGTGTTGTGTCCTACAAAACTAGAACCTTGCTATTTCACAATCTTGAACTAGTACAAGGATCACAATGAACTAACAGTATAAACATCGCATAATCTAAGAGGATGTAGGTACATTACACTACTTTGATCAAATATTTTTAGTTCAGTAAATGATTGAGAGAGTCATCTATCATATACACTACTCAAGGCTGATTTGACTTAAGGCTATCTTACACTACGCGTAGGTTATGCTCTTCATTGGGTAATCAGTCACCCTAGACTTCCTACATCATTCTAACTACTATAAATGAAACATCATAACAAGTAATTCACCTAATACCCCTATACTGGAAATATTTATCCTAGGAATAACCTAGGCTTACCTTAGTTAACCTAATAACTTAAGCCGATAGAATTTACTTGACTCCTGTCCTCATTTCTGTTCTAGTATATAGTTACTATTGCAGCAATACTCTCCTTATATGGATATCATACAATTAATGTAGATTACAACTAGAATGCAACATTTCATTTCCTATGTATCGACAACAAACATAAAACATCTCATGCTCAACATAGCTACTATAATTAAATACCTATGTTATACTTTATATAATGTTGTTGAATTCGTCTATCAAGTTCTTGTGGAGTACTTAAAAACACCTTATAAAAGTGGCTCTAATGCTTCAATTCTCTTTCCTGAAAGTAATCAGGCTTTTAGCAAATAATATCCATGCCAATAGTGTTCTCTTCTTTTGGAGATCATATAGAATATGCAGTTTCATACTAACATGCATTTTAAATCCCCTCTTATCTCTTTTTCATAAATTTTCCCCTTTATGTTAAACAAATAAACCAATACATTAATTTATTTTCCACTACTTCCCTTTAATGCAAGATAAGTTAAGCTAATCCCTTAAGTTCCTTAAACACTTGATCCCATTTTTACAACCCCTTTATCCTAAATTCCTTCATTTCATCTACCATTAAAATGCATTGAATTCCCTTATGCATTCTCCCTTAATTGTAATGATTTCCCTTATACATTTTCCTTTTAAATACAATGAATTCCCTCATTCATTTTTCCTTAAATGCATAGAAAGTTTATCAAGACATTTCTAATTCTCCATGAGTTAATGGAAATCATCAACACAAGAATATGAGAATGCAACATTTCAAACAAGAATTGTATTAAATTAGATATCACGCCTATTATAATGAGCTCTTTTCCCAGCACTGCTCTGTCAGCAACTTCAAGAATTCCCAAATTGGAGATGGCTACTTTGCAAATAATTCTCTTTCAATGTCTATGACTCCTTCAAATCACTCTTCTTAATTAACACTTCTCTATTAGAAGTTGTTAAATTACTATTCTAAAAGGGATTTAGCATAGTAAATTATCTATAGCTAATAAAGTTTCTAATTCTCACACTCTCAACAAAATGATGAATTGCAACAATAGAAAACAACACAATATCTTGGAAATTGGGCAAGAAAGCTCTCAAAATTTGCAAAGGACAAATTGCACAAGAATACTTTGTTAATGAATGGCTGGGCAAGTATTTATAGGTCTGTAATTGCAACTATTTCCTTTATTTTGGGCATGTAGAATGACAACAAGGCACATATACCCAGTAAAATGTCACTTGGAAAGCAACTAAACCCTATGTCACATCAAAAAGGAGTGAATCGACCTTCATGGAGCCAACAATTGCAAAAAAATTCAGCTCTAATCTTAGAAATAGCCACCTACATGAAAAATATTTTTGCCAGGCGTATAAAAATAAATGACTCAATTTGCTGCAATTTTTGTTAAGTCTTAGCTTGTTACAACACAAAAACTTTGGTTGGCATTCCCTATTATCCAGTTTTGAAAGTTTCCTCCTCCATTTTTGCTGCATTAAAGATTTTTTCATTTCCACGTGAAAACTCTTAGCTGAGTTTTGTTTATTTTTCAAATGTTTTCATCAAATATTTGACTCATAAAAAGGTTTGATACTTTTATGAAGTTTCATATTTTACTCAAGACTAGCATCTATCCTTTTTAAATAATCCACTTAAACAAACTTGCATATGTTAAAATATTTAAATCTTTTAACTTTATTATTTTGGAGTTCAATATTTATTCATTTAAATATTTACAAATATTTCCACTTTGGAATTTATAAATATTTACACTATATATTTACTCCAAGTAAAATTTTAATCTTTTAATTCACTTTAAAGATTTATAATATTAAAATATAAATCCATTAGGAAACAGTTACATATTTTATTATATAAATATATTAAATATATAAATATTTAAATACCTGAGTATTTAATATTTATATATATTTTAATATAACTATAATAATATTACATGTAATCTTTAATATATAGTTAGATATATATAATTCTATATTTTTAACAAATATAAATATATCATGAGCCAGTAAGCATTTACCTGATATAGAAATATATAAATCATATATATATGTAGTCATCAGGAAATAATTTTATAATATTATTTATAGCTACAAACAATAGGTAGTGTGTATATGTGTATAACTGTATATACCTCCTTGTATACATATGTATATGTATACCACGTTGACACATACGTGTGGGCATATCCATTTCCCGATCATATGTTTGTATTAATATGCTTATACATATGGATATGTCTTCATAATGTATACATGAGTATACATACCTATTCAACCTATACAGGCATAACCTTTCATGTTTCCACACAATGATCATAGTACAGTAAGTCAAACAAATAAACAATCATCACTCACAGAGCAAAAAGAAGTAAACCAAACTCCTAGAGCCTATGGATGACTTATCAAGACTAACTTATTTGACTTGGTTTCTCTATACCCTTCATGATGTGTGTGTATGCTCAACTGGTTCTTGTTACTGTTTATCCGACCAAGCTCCTATCCCAAGTGATATTTCTCCTCTTCTTGGAGGAACGGTCCTCATACTTGCATCCACCATCATAAATTCATGGCAATAAAATGCTCACAACAATAGCAGTATATATGATTCATTAACCTCCTTATACAATATTTTATCATGTATAACATCAACTAAGATAACATTCATATTGAAAAAAAGGTACATGCATCAATAATTCATCTCCAGAATTCACACTATATTCATATTTACCCTATCTATTAACGGTAAATAGTAGCTTCACAATTTGGGATGTAACATCTATGATATGCACAAAATGAACTCTTGTAGTAAAAATTATTTCATATTATTGGAGGGAGAGATATTAAATGATCTTAGAGGAGTCTTTAATAGATACACTCTTGATCAATAGTAGAATAAGTTCCTTCATTTTGCAACAAAGTTATTTCTTGCTTATTATTAGGTGTCATACATACAAAAGACTCTTTAGATTGTGATAGTTTGTACTCTTCTCTAAAGGAAGGTGTAAAATCTAAGAAAATCCAATTGTTAGTGTTTTTGGTAATGACATTGATATTAAGCAAAGATTTATTTCTTTCTTTAAAAGTATAATAACCAAGACTACTAGTTTCTATCAATTGCACTAATGTTAAAGTTGGCTTAGAAGAATCTTTGTAAGAGTGTTGATATTAATTGAAGGCTTATTTGTTTCTTTCATGGGACAATAAGCAAGAACATTAGTCATTTCTTGCATGTTAGGCTCTATAGGGACATGGATTCCTTATTCTCTAGCACCACATCCTTTTCCACTATATCCAAGTTGTTTCATAAGTTCATAACCTTTTCCATAAAGCTTTTCATTTCTTTTGGATTTGGTGGTTGTTCATAATCTACTGCATCAAATTTTTTTGTGTAATAGGTGTCTTCGTCTAAAGTGGTCAATGTGGATGCTTTTGAATGGTCTTCTGAATTTTGTGTTGACATTACAAATTTTTATTTTCTCTTTTTACAATCTTTTATTATGATCTTGTATTCTCCCATGAATGTTGTGAAATCTAAGGAACCCCAATCATCTTCTAATAGATTCATGGGTTCCTCAATATGTTTTTCTTATTCTTTCTATTGCACAGGTTACACTTATATAGTGGGTGTCAATGTTTTCAAAGGATTCTCCTTGTCTTTTTCAAGTTGTAAAATATTGTAAGGCTCATGATCAACATCGAGTGTGTACACTTTGTTGGTTTAGACATGCTTCATTTTATGATGAAGGGTAGAAGGAAACACATGCATCTCATGAATCCATGGTTTTCCTAAAAGGAGGTTGTATGGAA
Source organism: Sequoia sempervirens (assembly GCA_007258455.2). Lineage (NCBI taxonomy): Eukaryota > Viridiplantae > Streptophyta > Pinopsida > Cupressales > Cupressaceae > Sequoia > Sequoia sempervirens. The sequence continues at coordinate 807,661,775 of VDFB02281492.1, forward strand.
GATCATGACATATAACATGAATAGGAGTTTGTAATGTAACTTTGTCAAATTTAATAGGAAAACTGATTACACAAAATAGTCATTTTCCTAAATTATCAAATCCACTAATAGATAAAGAGGAAATTTGCATTCTTGATTTATCGATTCCAAGCCTATCCAAAAGGGTTACACTACACACATTAAGGGTTGATCCATTATCAAAAATGGTTTGTTTTATCCCTTTCATATTGTATTGAGCTACTATCATGAAAGTACCATTTTGTTTTTGCACTTCCAAAGGAGTGAGCTCAATTTCATGGAAAAAAATGTCAACATTCATTCCTTGAATCATGGATGTTATGCCATTTGGTTGCACATTAAGGGGGGTAGGAACTTTTTGTAAGGAACTTTGAATCATGTTATGATAATGAGGGGAGGCTTGAATAAGGTCCCATAAAGATATATTAGCAAGAGTATTCTTTAGTTGTTCAACAAGATTGTATTCCTTTTCATTATGTAAAGGAAAATGAGGAGGACCAGGAAAGATAAGCTTAAGAAATGGGAGGGATGTTGAAGGTATTTTTTTTTTATTGCATAATATTTATATTGTTATATGTATGAGCAATAGTGTTATAATTTGATTGTTGTGACATATTATTCTTAGGTGGTTTGAGGATGAGAATAGGTTTTTTTTGAGTTTAAAGTTTGTGTGAAGGTGGGTAAAGGAAGAGTTGTGGCTGAATAATATTAACTTCTCTTAGGGAGGAAGAGTCTAATGTCAATTCATCATCTTCATCTAAGTAAGCCTCATTACTAGTGTTTGAAAGACATGTGTCAATGTTATTATTTTCTTCCACCATGATATCTACCCTAGTAGGAGAGGTTTTAGGAGAACTACTAACTAGATGTTCATGACATTCAAAGGTTGCTTCTTCTAAAATGGCTTCATCACAAGTAAAGGATTTATCAATGGTTGTATCAATGATGGAATTCTCTTGTTCAATAATTTTTTCCCTAGGGGAAGATAGACACATAATATTCTCATGAATCTATTCGTTGGATATTTTAAAACAAAATATCTTCTTTACAAGTAGGAGATATACTAGGAAAAGAACAAATGTGATTGTAATGTTTATCTATGATTTCATTCTCTTTCACTGAAAAATTCTCACAAGCAAGGGATGAATGGAGACTAGGTAATGTGATGCTTAGAAATTTTTCTATGATCTCATTCTCTTGTGCCATGATATCTTCCCAATGGGGAGGAGGAGAAGGACAAGCAAGAATTTTATGACTCTCAATGATTGCATCTTCTTTCACCAAGATACCTTTGTCACTAATTGTAGAGGTATTAGGAGAAAATAAATTGTGATTATCATGATTTTAAATGCTTGCATCTTCTTCTATCACAACATTCCCACAAATAGGAGAGATAGCAGAGGTGTAGATTTAAGGCAAGCATCAACATTTTCACTCTCTTGCACTAAGATACTCTCATAACTAGGAAATGTATTGGATGAATGACTAACATGTTTATTGAATAAATTCTTCTTTGAAAGCTTGGAAAAGAAATATACTAACATTTTTGAAAAGTAATCTATATAAAATTCATTTACAAACCCAAAATGTGAAGAGGCTTAACATGAAATGCAATGACCTAGAATGAAATGTGTAAATGCAACTTTTTAGATTATAAACAAGATAATTTATTTAATACACTATACAAAAATATTAAAATTAAATATCATAAATTTCATTTGAAATTAAGAAATACGCAAAATTAACCAAATTAGTCTAGATCTAATGAAATGAAAGAAACTAAAACTTAGAAAACTAAAATAGATAGCCGACAGCAGCAATCAAAAACAAAAAAATGATGTTTTTAATAATGTAAAAGAAGTTTTAGGTTTGATCTGGGACTAAATCACCCAAAGAGGTGTATGAGTCCTAATTAGGGGTTTTGAAGGGTTCAAATTCTAAAAAATACATAACATGAAATTCCTAGAAATCTAGAAAAACCACCTATACACGTACTAAATTTCCTAGAGGGGTAAATGAGTCTTGAATTAGGGTTTTTGCACCAAATTCAACAAATTATGAGTGGATGTTAGGGTTTCTAGCTTGTATATTTACTTTACTGTTTGTAATTGTTGAATTTTAGTGAAATTGAATGATCTAAGATGCAAAAATGCAACCTATATGCATTTTTCACTAATGCAAGATTTAGAAGCCCTAAATGCAAATTAACTAATGCAAGATCTAATGCAAAGCTAATGTAAGAAAGATATAGGAATTTAATGGATTCTAAATCAGAAATAAGGTGTCCAAAGGTCGTGTTCACCAAAATGAACACAAGGAAATAGGGTGCTCCACCTTTTGGGAGATGGAACTAGGGATAAGGGCCTATTTCACTCTTAGTTCATTAAAGGAAGCCAAGATACCTCAACCAATTGACTTGGTTGAGGAATGGGATAGGGTTAGGATGGTTTCCTTAGGTGTGATTAAAGGGGTGTTCACCACTAAGAAAATGCTTAAAAATAAAGGAAATGAAAGCAATATGCTAGTCTAGCTATGAAACCTAGACAATTAAGAACATGAAATTAGATTGAAAAAAGAGAAAGAGATAGAAAGGTACCTAGAAGAGTAATATAGTCAAAAAAATATTTGAAACCCTAAAAATATGCTTTTTTAAGTGTTCAAGGACTCATATGCCATCCTAGGTGATTTAGTCTAGATCTAGAGTTTTTGGATAGGATCTGGAATCTCCAGATGACTATTCTGGATCTGTCGAAGATTGGTAAAAAGTAAGTATTGGGACTCATACACCCAGACTATCGCAAAGTGTCCTATTTTTTCATCAAGTGTTCTAGGAGTAGAATTTTGAAGCAAAAAATTATGAGCCTCTGAAGATGGATTAGATAAGCACTTTCACACTACTTTCATGCAAATAGTTTTGTTATCTTGCTCTAGATCTTATTTTTCATGAGCCTTGACATTTTCTTATGAGAACTTTTCCAACTTTATAACTTTATCATTTTGGTACTTTTGAAGGCTTGAAATCCACTTTTTCTTCAACCTATAAACCTACAATTACACATCAAAGAAGAGGAAAATAATAGTTTTTTAGGGAATGGGGGTTTTCCTTGGTCAAAACCTATTTTGGTAATTAAACCTTAATGAGAAATGAAGCATGAATGAAATGAAACATGAAACATAAGATGAAACAATAGAACCTTGTTTGAAACCTTGTAGATCTACAAACAAGGATGAAGTGGCCTAAATGGATGTATATCTTGATCATGATTCTTGATGAAAGATAATGGCTTTGAATGCTTAAATTTATCTTGACCAATACATCACAACATTAGCTCCTCTAGACAAATATTTTGGCACCACAAGGCTCTCCAACACTTGTAGGATTTTTCACCTAAAAGGAGAGAGGTATGACAAAAATTGCAATGTCCCCACTCAATACTAATGAAAATATGAATGAAATATGCCTAAATTTAATGTTCCAAATGCAATAAACTAATAAAATATATTGATTATTAATGCAAAACTAATGAAATGCAAGATGTTTGAAAACACAATGTGATATGCAAAATGATCTAACAATACAAACAATTTGTAACAAAAATGAATGAGATTGGAGAGGTGCACCTGGAAACTAGAATGTGATGCAAAGAGGGATTGGAATCCTACAAAATTTACTGTTGAATCCAGTTGGGTGACTTAGTCTTGTTTTAGGGAAATTATATAGGAACAAGTTTCAGCCAAAAGGGTATCCAAAACTACAAAAAACACTTTTTAGGCCTGGCAATGGGACTAATTCACCATAGATGGGGACTTACTCCACCTATGAATCTCAAGAAATTTGAGACAATAATTTGTAACCTTCAATCTATTCTTCTATTCTTGACAAGTGTCTAGATTTGAATCTACAGAATTCAGTTTGTAGGTGATCTTCAAGCTTATTTTAGGGTTTTGTTGACTTTGAATTACTTTGATGGATTGATGAAACCTTCTAATACCTTTTTCTTTGAAAAATATGCATACAAGACCTGCAAAAAAAAAATGCAAAGAGGGGGAAAAGAGGTTAAGGGTTAGTGAATAGGGGTTTTCCTTGGTCAAACCCTGATTTGGTAATTAAACCCTTGAAAATGAAATGAAATGAAAAGAGAATGATGAATGAACAACATGCAATGCTACAACTCAACAAACCCTTTGATGTACAAATATGAAGATATACAAGTAATGGCTCCAATGAATGTAGACTTGACAATGCCTAGAATGCTTGAGAATGATTAAGTGGATGAATTAGTGAGTGAATGGATGTATGAATGTATTGGGGGGTGAAAATGAAAGGAAAACCCTTTATTTATACATGCTTATACAAAATTTCCAAAAAATACCTCATCACAGGCTGACCTCAAGGTCTAGAAAATAATATCTCACCATAATTTTCAAATAATTTTGATTTTTGTGCTAAGTGGGACTAAGTCACCCCTAGTGGCGACTTGGTCCCACCAAGGAAATTTTAATGGGTGTTGGGAATTAAAGTGAATTAAATGATTTTTAACATGATTATTCTCTATAACACACTTAAGTAGGGCCTATAAGTGTATTAAGGGGTCATATACACAACACTTCACAACACTTTTACAAAGAATCATAAAGTTCTTAATGATTCACAAAGACCCAAGACCTAATGTGAATGTGTTGACCACATTACAACATTAAATCAAGGAAAAATAAAGCCAAAATCATGAGGGTCCAAACAAGAAGAACAATTAGAAGGGTTATTTTTTCCGTGTCCACATTTAGCCCCCACTTTAGTGAGAGGATGAACCTACTTCAAAATCACACTAAAGTAGATCCACGTGCAATCAAGAGGGGTTCGAATGAACTAATGCTAGCAAGATGAGACAACAATGATCAAGAGGGATGATAAATCCCCTAGGATGAAGAACCCATGGAAAACTAAACATAATAATAAAGGAACACATGAAAATGATGATGAAAGAGAGAGAAGAAGAGAGAGATAATCAAATCAAGATTTTATCATTTGTCAGTCCCGATGTGGATCAGATCTAGGCTATTTTTCCAAAAAAAGAAATGTATACATACTGTGAGGTGCCAAAATTAATGGATGTCCACTAAGTGGGAAGGCCTAAAAGGTGAGAAACATACACTCATGGCTGGTATGCACTCACACACATGCAGATGGCTATGGGGAAAGTCATGCCTTGGAATGGGCTTCCTACTCAACCATACCAAAGTTATACCTCTTGATAAATTTAATAAGGTGCCACAAAAGAAAATGAATTTTCAAGCTTCATGAGACAATAAAAACTTCATATGCTTGGAGCTCATGAACAAATGCAATGGCACCATAGGCATGCAAGTTGTGTTATGCAAAGTGGCCATATAATGAATGCAAAATATAACATGCAAAATATGTTCAAAGGATTCTTGATTAGTTCATGTGAGGTATTTAACTTAGGGAACATTGTGTCTAATGTGTCTAAGAGAGGACCGATCAAAAAATAGAAAATTCACAACTTAGGTGATGTAGTGCATCACATCAAGCCACTAAGAGGAATGTAATATGCTAAAAAAGATTAGCCTCATGAAGGAAATCACACCCAATGACATCCAAAAAGTGATAAAACACATCATATGAAGTAAGAAGGTTGCACTAAGAAACAACAAAAAGAAAAAAATGCAAAATGATAATACCAATGTATGCCCCCACTTTAAAGGAATTGCTACACACAGTGCTGTGAGAAATTACTTTAAAGTTGTAAATGAAAAATGAAAGAAAGAAAGACATGAGAGCCAACTTGGAAAGCCCTATGCCAAGTCAATGTTTTCAAGTAAGGTTGTGTCATGTGAAGGAATGGAAAAATAAAAGGAAGGGGTTTCCCCCAAAAGGAAAACACCAAACACATAAGGGATCTATGGATTTGTGGTTAGTATGTTATTGGCTACAATGTTTTGTGAGGAGCTTGGAACTATCATCATCCCCCAAATACATAGAACTGGAAGAATGCCACAAAGAGAGCGAAAACAAAGAAAAAGAAAGATTTGTTTGGGTCAACATGGAAGAGACATAGGGTGTCTCGATGCTTTGCATAATCCCCAAAAGGAAAAAACAAGCCAAATGAAAATGAAAAGGTGAAAGAAAATGAAAAAGCTTTTGGGTCAACATGAGAGAGACATGGGGTGTCTCAATTCCTTGCGTCATCCCCAAAAGGAAAACACAAGAAAAATAAAAAAAGAAAAGGAAAAAAAAAAGGCCTTTTGGGTCAACATGAAAGAGACATGAATGTCTCAATGCCTTGTGTCATCCCCAGAAGGAAAACACAAGAAAATGATAAAAGAAAAGTAAAATAAAAAGAAATCCTTTTGGGTCAACATGAAAGAGACATAATATAGCAATTCCTTGCAAAGGAAAAAAACAAGAAAAAGTCAAAAAGAAAAGGAAAAGAAAAATGCCTTTTGGGTCAACATGAAAGAAACATGAATGTCTCAATGCCTTGCATCATCCAAAAGGAAAACAAAAGAAAAAGAAAAAAAGAAAAAGGAAAAGAAAAAGGCCTTTTGGGTCAACATGAAAGAGGTCCATTTATGTCTCAATGCCTTGCGTCATCCCCCAAAAGGAAAACACAAGAAAAAGACAAAAAGAAAAAGAAAAGAAAAAGAAAAGGACCTTTTGGGTCAACATGGAATGTCTCAATTCCTTGTGTCATCCCAAAAAGGAAAACACAAGAAAAAGAGAAAAAGAAAAGGAAACTTCAATGTACAAAATAGAGAAGAATGAAGGTAAAAGTAGAAGAATGCCACAAAGAGAGAGAACATCAAATAGAACATCATGGGGGAACATGTTACACACATGCAAAAACTGAAAAGAAAAAGAAAAAGAAAGTGCAAAAGACTAGTAAGGAAAATGCAAGTCAAAAATCGAGCAAGTCATCCACCTCCTAGTCTCATTTGGTATAAGTGGAAGGTGAATAACATAGCTAAGGGAAAACAAAAAATGCATTACTAGGAGAAGGCTAGAAACTGATTTCCCCCATAAAGTGCAAGACAAGAATGGGCCAAGGGAGGTGATGGGAAAGATCATGTAATAGTGAGAAGAGAATGTTCTACAACTATTACATGATAAGGAGTTGGAGGGTGGTTTATGGAATGATTGGATAGCAATTATCACCATCGAAATGATACTTGCTCAATATTTCTTTCAAGTGATGACACTCATTGCTTCTATGTCCAAGAACACAATGATATGCGCAATGGGGAATGTTAGCATCCTTAGGATATATCACCAACCTATTCATAGGTGGTAATAGTATGAGTGCTTTGTTTAAGAGTATTTTCAATTTCCTTTCACATTTAGGTGGTGGATAGAGAGGAAACTTGAGTTTTTGTAACTTGTAAGGTCTTTTGCATTTGCTAGATTCACCCTTTTCTCGAATGGAAGGAGGAGAACCCAAAGTTATCCTCTCATCCTTGTCATTGTTATTAGGTAAGGGTTGTTCTCGAGGAAGAAGGACATTCAAATTAGGAGGGGAATCAAAGATCACCGTGCCATCATCACAAAGTCTCCAATATTCTCAAGGAGGCTTGTTGTTACAAGGGGAATCTTGATAACCTAATCCTGTTGTGTTTTATTATTTTGGATTTTTCTCTAAGAGTTTATGAATGTCATGTTTAGTTGTTGTGTCACATCCTTGTCTGCTTAAAATGGTAAAAACTTTTCCATAAGTTTCTTCAAGGTTGATTGGATTATTTGTTACTTTGTTATCATAAAATGGTTGAGGTTTTGTTTGTTTAGAAGAAGTAGGTTCACCTATTGGAGGGAACTTAGGTCCTTCATTTGTTTCAAGATGTAAGTAACCAAACATATAAAGAAGTGGTACTCTAGGAAGGTCATGTTGTTTCATGGATGGATAAAAGGATGCATTAGCTTCGAGGTTGTCAAGGAATTCATTTAGGAACCTATTCATGATATCAACATCTTCTCCCATGATGTCAACATCATGAGGAGGACACTGATGAGGAGTTTAAGGAGCATGAGGAAGTTCAATGTAATTAGGATCGGTTCCAAAGGTATAGCTTGACATGTCAACTAAGGATTTTAATGACATCCAAAGCTTATTAAAACACAAATCCATGATGTAAAGGAATGAAAGAAAATTAAATGCAAGAAATTGAATAAAACAAAAAATCTAGAAATAGTGAAAAAAATGTAACAATAGAAAAATGAAATGCAAAAAATGATCTAGAAATGACAAAAATTACGATGCAGAATGTGCAATCGGACTAAGTTGCCCCGGGTGGCGAATGAGTCCAGGTAGTGATTTTTTTTAAATTCTTTTGAATTTTTTTATGGATTTTTATGCTTTTTATGTACTTAAATGCATAAGTAATATGAATACACAGAATTTTTTTTATTTTAAATGAAATGCAATGCAAAAATGTAGGCTATATGAGCTTTTCACTAATGCAATTTTTAAAACTCGAGGATGCAAATTAAACAATCTAAAATGCAATGCAATGTCAATGCAAGCTATTCCTAGGTTGTAAATGCACTAAAAATCAGAAATATAATGTTCTAAAGTCAGGTTTGAACACCAAAATGTGGACAAATATATTGGCACCACAAGGCTCTCTAACAATTCTAAGGTTTTTCACCTAAAAGGAAAGAGATATTCCAAAAATTGCAATATCCCCACTCAAGAATAATGAAAATATGAATTAAATATGCCTAAATGTAATGTCCCAAGTGTAGTAAATTGATAAAATATATTGATTATTAATGAAAAAAAATAAAATGCAAGATGATTGAAAACACAATGTGATATGCAAAATGATCTAAGAATGCAAACAAACTGTAACAGAAATGAATGAGATTAGAGAGGTGCACCTCAAAATTTGAATGTGATGCAGGGAGGCTATGGAATCCTATATAACTTTTTTTTGAAGCCAATTAGGACACTTACGCCAGGTTGGGTGACTTAATCCTCTTTCGGAGAAATTTTGTCAGAACAACTTTTAACCAAAAGGGTATCCAAAATTGTAGAAAACACTTTTTAGGCCTGGGAGTGGGACTAATTCACCATAGATGGCAACTTAGTCTACCTATCAATCTTGAGAAATTATGGACAAGAATTTGTAGCCTTCAATCTGTATTTTTGTTCTTGATAGGTGTCTAGATCTGAATCTACATAATTCGATCTATAGGTGATCTCCAAGATTCTTTAAGGGTTTTCTTGACTTTGAATGAATTTGATGGATTGATTACACCTTTTAATACCTTTCTCTTTGACAAATCTACATACAAGACCTGCAAAACACACATGCAAAGAGGGGGAAAAAGAGTTAAGGGTTAGTGAATAGGGATTTGCCTTGGTCAAACCCCAATTTGGTAATTAAACCCTTGAAAATGAAATGAAATGAAAAGAGAATGATGAATGAACAAAATGCAATGCTACAACTCACCAAACGCTTGATGTAGAAATTTGTAGATATGCAAGTAATGGCTCCAATGAATGTAGACTTGATAATTCCTAGAATTCTTGAGAATGATTAAGTGGATGAATTAGTAAGTGAATGAATGTATGAATGGGTATGTGCAGGATCATCATGGAGAAAAAAAGCCCTTAAGTGGCAAAATTTTAAAAAAATCAGAGTTAGGCAACTTGATGTAAAAATTTGAATAAGTTATCTATATTATTTCAAAAATATGTAAGAATAAAAGTTGTATAAAATTGAATATAGTTTCTAAACTAATAGGTTTATTTAAAAAAAAAATCTATTTGGTGAATGTTTGAAATTTCAATGTAGTAGTACTTGAATTTTAGGGAAAAAATATGAAGTAGGTGTTTGTCTAACCTCCCTAACCACAATAAAATGATAATATTTTTTTATAAGATTTTAGATATAAGTAGAGGACTCATGTCTTGATGTGATGCATATTTTTTTGTAATTTTTTTCCATGTAAATAATTAATTATGATTTTTTATTACAATATTTAAAAAATATAAAAAAATGTATGTCTGACCACCTTAACTTGGTCAAAAATGCATGACATTCATTTTTTTTTTTAATCTTATGGTATGTGAAGCGTAGAATGTGACACATGTTTCAGATTCAACAAATGTGATACCATTTGAAATATATATATATATATATATATGTTTTTCAATTAGCCTATCAATCAGGACTTTAGTCGTAATTCAAATAGAAAATGAATAATAATTATTTATTAAATTCAAAGTAAAGCATAATTTATATTGCTAGAAAGTTGAGAATCTCCTTTAAAAACCCTTTTCCTTTCATCAATTTTGGGAAAAAAAAGGTCGTCAGCCACATGGGCCATCATATCACTTACAAATCACCACTTTTTGGCCCATCATGGTCATGCACATACCCAAATGTACTGGGGGGGTGAAAATAAGTGGAAAACCCTTTATTTATACATGATTATACAAAATTTCCCAACAATACCACATCACAAGCCGACCTCAAGGTCTAGAAAATAATATCTCGCCAAAATTTTCAAATAATTTTGATTTTTGTGCCAAGTGGGACTAAGTTGCCTCTAGTGGGGACTTGGTCGTGCCAAGGAAATTTTAATGGGTGTCGGGAATTAAAGTGCATTAAATGATGTTTAACAGGATCATTCTCTGAAACACACTTAAGTAAGGCCTATAAGTGCATTAAGGGGTCATTTAAACTTAAGAAAGGGTCAAATTATTGATGAAAAGCCTAGAAAAGCATGAAATTTTTTACAACACTTTACATCACTTTAAAATAAGGCTTGGTAAATGATAAAAGGGGGCTATTTAGGTGAATTATAATAAAAAGGTCCTAGAGAAACTGTTAAAGTGGGTTACAACACTTTTGCAAGGCATTATAAAGTTCTTAATGATTCATAAGGACCCAATACCTAAAGTGAATGTGTTGACCACATTACAACATTAAATCAAGGAAAAATCAAGCCAAAATCACGAGGGCCCAAATAGGAAGAAAAAGTACAAGGGTTACTTTTTATATGTCCACAACTCCAAACTACATGCATGATCCATCAATCCCTTGGCATGATAATGGACCTCAAATTGTTGCAATAATCTTCTTCAAATATGACCTTGAATGCTCTTGAAATGCTCTTGAATACTCTATAATACTCTTTTGAAGTCTTATGATGTTTGACTCAAATTTTCTAGGTGACTTGTAAACTTGCTAGGTGAATCTATGTGAAATAACCTTGTATTTATACTTGTTTATGCCAAATTTCCCAAAAATTACAATACAAGCCAAAATCAGATCTAGGATAATAAAATACCACCAAGAATTTGATTTAAAATATGTCCAAGTTAAAGCGGAACTCATACACTAGTTGAGGTGTGTTAGTCCTAGTACCCTAGGATTGAGACACAAATTTCAAAAAATGTTAAGTTCTATGTCAAATTTAGGTTCATGCCATAAAACTTAGGTGGGACCCATACTCCCAAGGTAGCATATGAGTCCCAAATCACTAAATCTAGGGCACACAACCTAAAAAAATTAAATTATACTTGGTCATTAGTTATGTTTTGGGATTATCCTCAGAAAGATGCATTAAATTAGGCTTGTGGATGAAAAATAGGACCAAATAAGGCATAAAGAAGCCCAATTTTAGTAGGGAGGACCCAAACAAGTGTGAAAATGTAAAGGGATACGATTTTACTACAATACACTTCTCTTTGTACATTATTCTATGGGTGATATGCTGAGATAAATTTTAGATCTATTCTCATATTTCTCCATAGTATCATCCAAAAATAACCTATGAAATTTGTATCTCTATCATAAAATATTCCCCATAGGAATCCATGAAATATCATAAACTCCTTGAAAAATATATTGAAGCAATGTATAAAACATCATGTTTCTTCCTACTAAGAATTAAATGATCCATATAAGAAAATATATATACTCCCATGGTTTCTCCATGATGTCAGAGCATCCAGAGTGTAAGAGAAATCTTGCATCAACTAAAAAGATATGTGTTATTACTTTCCAATAAGGGAAGGTTGAACTTACTAGTTGAGGCTCTCTAGAATTAAAAAAACTCTTACACAAGTCAAAATATCCTATACTGTAGTCTTGTATAGGTCTAAATTCTAGTTGGCGATTTGTAGTAAAGATTCATTCTAAGCTATTTTACACCATCTACACCACAACCCTGCAACAATGTGATGAAAGATCCTATGTTATAGTGGGTAGCTCACAACCCCATGGAAGACTTTGAAGAAGGTTGTGGTATGGTAGGACAGAAACCACATCCCCATGATAGTTTGGTGCAAAATTTATCATTATAGCAACACAAACCATGTAGTTCCACATCAACCCGCAAAGAGGGTCCGTGGTATGGCAATAACCCATGAGCACTGTAGTGGTAATTTTGAAGAATCGTGGTAGAGTGGTTTCAGTAGTATTGTGGTGAATCATCGATGATAGGGAGGAGACATGAGTTGGTCAAAGGTGATGGATGAACAAGTTGGCAATAATGCATGGCATGATATTACTCATTGATTCCACATTGTTTTTGTGCATCAACACGATCATTGGACAGATGAATCCAAGCATGAAGGTGATTACCTCTCATAATAAAAGCTAGTGATAACAAGATAACTACTTGGGAGATCTCAATGACTCGTTCGATGATGAAGTAGTTCTATGAAAATATGAAGGGAAAGAATGTCAAGCAATGATTCCAACCTAAAGGAGGAGTATAATGTATAGGCATAGAGAAGAGGTGATGGTGGAGTAGGTCGGTGAGATAGTGAAGCAGAGTTTGAATGCCTGATCTACATATTTGATTGATTGAATCTATTTTTTTTTAATCAAGTGTCCCATCTAATTCTACAATTAGTTTTCCATTTCAGTATCAATGAAATACCTATGTTCTTTGTATATTTTTTTCTCTATGCAAACCTGTGTGTTGTGATGAGTTTTAATTTGTAAGGCTCGAGTACCCTTCATCAAGTGGTATCAAAGCAGGTTGTCCTAACTCTAGAAACAAATCACCGAATGTGAGGTAGTTTGTAGTAGTACTTGTGAGTGTGGGTTGAGGAGGAGCCAAAAGATCTTGACAACAGAGAGTATGCACCAGGACCTGCCAGTGAAGAGTTGTGAAAAGTGGGAAGTATGTTTGTTGTAGGAATAAAAGAGGGTTTGTGACTGCTATCCTCCAGCAGAGATGAAGTTGGGTAGAACGTGTAAAGTTCCTCCACTAAGAGAAGGTGGGTAGAGGAAGCACCTTCCAGAGTCTTTGTTGGGTAAAGGATAATTGTGTGAGTAAGATATTGTTTCAAGGAGTACTTGCACGACTACAAAGAGACTTGTGAGTATCTAAAGTACACCTGATGGTTGAATATTTTTGTTGTTACGGCTTTGAAGAGGACTGGAAAATGGAAAAGAGAAAGCACATTTTCATTAGATGGATTCTAAGGATTCCCAGACTATAGAAAATGAGAAACAAATTTTGACAAAGAGAGTTGATAGAGTTGAAGAAACAACTAAATGAATTGGAGGAAAAGATAAGAGGGTGGAAACAAAAGAAGCAAAGTGTTGAAGATAAATTTTATCTTTCTAATGATATTTTTACTATAGGGAAGAAAGAGGATGTGAGAGAGTATCATGCATGTGACACCAAGGAAGAGGATGAGTAGGTTGAGGAACCTAAACCTAAATTTGAAGGGTGTCTATTAGAAGACATGAAGGATGAAATTGCTAAGGTTGCAACAATAATATCAAAACCGTTGAGTGTGATGGAGAACATTGACAAAGAGGATACAAAATTTGTAGTTGAAGAAAAGGGTGATAGTGAAGAAAGCATTGTAGCAGTGAAAGTTGTAAAAAAAAGTGATGAGGTTCACCTAGATTTTGGTGTATGTTCCAATGAGGATCAACTTGTAGCAATGGATAAAGTTGTTGCAGCAATAGATCAATTTGAGGGTGATGATGAACAAGTGACTGTAGCGATACTAGAGAAGGAGGTAATACATAATGTTTTAAATTTTTGTGGTGAAGATATAAATAGGTTTTGTATGAATGAAATGATTGCAATAGTGGAAAAGGAGTATGATGCACTGGTTAGAGGGAAAGAAGGTGACATAGTTGCATACTTATCAAAGGAATGAAAGACGAGAATTAAATTACAATAGATGATGAGAAGGTAACATGTTTTCTTAATGAATTTAAGAAATATGATTTTCATGTTGAGGTGGAAGAGTTAGTGGATGCATATGAGATGGTTTAGCTAGAGCCTATTAGGGATGATTGGTATGCAAAGAAGGATTTGCATGGGGTTACAGATTCAAGTGAAGGTGCAGAATGGTGGAGGTGGATGGACTATAGTGGGATAAATCCCACTATATTAGAGGTGAATGAGAGGTACATTTGGAGGAAGTGGTTGGGTTATTGTGGAGTTGATTCCACATCAATGAAGGGGAGTAAAGAATGCAGTTTTCAAAATAGGAGGATGCTTGTTCCAACTAAGTGTTCAAAGAGGAGAAAGAATAAGCAATTGTAGGTACTAGTTTCAACAATGGGGTTTGTTGAGGATTGATTAGAATCTGAAAGGGTGGTACCACCACTCAGATCCATTTTGTGAATCCATATTCAAAAAATTATTCCTATGGGCCTAGGTGTCTAATTTAGGAGAATCCAGGGTGTAAGAGCAATCTTGCATCAATTAAAAAGATTAGTGGTATTTATTTTCAATAAGGGTTTCTTAAACTTACTTGTTGAGGCTCTCTAGAATCAAGAAATCTCTTAGCCAAGTCAAAATGTCCTACACCATAGTCCCGTGGAGGTCTAAATTTGAGTTGGAGGTTTGGAGGTAAATATTTAGTCAGAGGTTTTTTACACCATCTACATTGAAACCTTGCAACAATTTGGGAAAGGAGCCTAAGGTATAGCAGGTAACTTGCAACCCCATGGAAAAATTTGAAGAAGGTTGCAGTATGGTAGGATGGAAACCACATCCCCTAGATAGTTTGGTGAAATAGTTGGCGGTATAGTGGCACAAACCCGTTAGTTCTGCATCAACCTGTGAAGAGGGTCTGTGATATGGTGATAACCCACAAGCACTATAGTGATAATTTGGATAGAGTGGTGTTAGCACTATTGTGGTGAACAATTGACGATAGGGAGGAGATGTGAGTTTGTCAAAGACAATGGATGGAGGAGTTGGTTCGCGATACATGGAACAATATTACTCATTGATTCCACATAATTTTTGTGGATAAACACGATCATTGACCAAATGAATTTAAGCATGAAGAAAATTACCTATTAGAATGAAAGCTATTGATAACAAGATAATATCCTGGGAGATCTCAATAACTCATTGGATGATGAAGCAGTACTACGACAACATAGAGAGAAAGAATGTCAAGCAGTGAGGTTGACCTGAAGGAGGAGTATAGTATATAAAGATAGAGAAGAGATTTTGGTGGAGTAGGTTGATGAGATAGTGAATCATATTTTGAATTCTCGATTTGTATATTTGATCTATTGAACCTGACATTTTGTAATCAGTCAGCCAACATAATTCTATAATTAGTTTTCCATTTTATTATAAATGAAATACCTCTATTCTTCCTACCATTTTTTGTTGTGCAAACCTGTTTGTTGTGGTGAGTTCTAATTTTTAAGGGGAGTACCCTTAATCAAGTGGTGTTAGAGCTGAGAGTGTCCCTTCATCACTCCAATACTATTAAAGGTTTATATAGTCTAGTATTTTGACTACCTCTTATAATTTGATAAGTACTACAAATTTTAATAAAATTAATTATATCCTCATATATTTGAGGCCATAAATAATGCTCACTTACTAAGGCCATAGTATTATCAATACCAAATTATATTGCTAATACACCACTATTTTCTCTTTGATCAAGTTCCCCCTTATTAAGCTCCTACAAATGCACAATTGACTTACTTTGAATATAATTTTTTACTAAATGAAATAATCCAACAACTTACTTATATCTATTACAAATAGTTATCTTATTTCTTTCCAAGATTCCACAAAATCTAGATCATTGTTATATATGTGTTTTAGCTCTTCAAAACACATTACTACTGTCCTCATTTAAACTGACAATTTTCTTCTTCTAGTTAGTGAATTTTTAACATTATTTGATTTTACACTCTTATGTTTCAACACAAATGTGTAACTTTGCATGATATCTACCAAACTCATATGTCTCTGATTCAACTTCCCTTGACTATTAAAATACTAGATAAGGTGTGATGGTTAGTGTACAACATAATTTTTATTAACAATATAAAATATTGCCACTTCTTCAAGGCTAGAACTATGGCATATAAATATTGATCATAAATTGACTATCTCTTCCTTGCATCATTCAAATTTTTAATTAAATAAGTTATTTTTCTTCCTTCTTGACTCATACTACTCCAATTTCACTTCCATAACATCAAAATCAACCTAAAATACTTTGAAAAAATTAGGTAAATGCTAACATTGGCTATGTTGGTACCTTCTACTTAATTAGTTCAAAATTCTTTTATGCTCCTAATGTGTACTTAATTTATTCTATTCATCCTTATATTTGATCAATAGTGCACATATAGAATTAAAATATATAATGAAATTCCTATTGATAATTTTTAATGCATGAAATTATATTTACCTCTCTAATGTTTGATGGTGTTGCAACTCAATACTTACTCTGATTTTCTCTAGATCCATCTTCAATCCTTCCATATAAACATGATAAAAACCAAGTATACAAGATCTGACTTCATGAAGCTATATTTATGTATGTTCATTAAAAGGTTCTCTTCTCTAAATCCTTAAAACACTTTCCTAATGCTTCATAAATTATCTTCTGTGTTCCTACTAAAAAAATAGAATATCATTCAAATAGACAATAAAAAACTTACCAAAAATAATTCATACCTCAATTATCATTCTCAAAAATATAATTGGTGCATTAGTTAACCAACAAACAAATGACTAACCACTCATGCATGCCCTCATTTCTCTTGAACACAATCTTCTATTCATCACCCTCTCTAGTCCTTATATGATGATATCCATCTTTTAGGCCAATCTTTATGTAATACTTTGTGCCACTCAAACAATCCATGATGTAATCCATCCTTGGCCATGAACATTTGTACTTGATGGTAATATTATTAATAGCTCTTGAATATATATTGCACCATTGAAAAATGACCACTTATCATTTTCATGGTCTTTTTAGGCCTGTCCTCTTGATGTTAGATCTATTTTCCTTTGATTTATTGATGTAATGTGCCTTCAACATTCACATTAAGTCTTTAAAATAAAAATAATGGCATCTTGTGAAGGTGTTGTAAAATATTTCTACATTTTCCTAGACTCTATTCATTAAAATTAATCTAAAAATCATCTTTTTATTCATCATCAAGTCCTATGTTGAAAAGTTGTAAAGTCTTGTAACAAGATTTCACACTTTTCTAGGAATAATTTCTTTATTTATCCCTTTCTTATACTTTGTTTGACCCCTTTATGGCCTTATAAGGCTTAATTGAGTGCATTTTAGAATGCAAACCTGACAAACAAAATTAAATATAACTTAATTCCCGACACCCAAATTTAAGTCCAAGGTGGGACCCATTCACCATGGGTGGTGAATGGGTCCTTCTTGGCTCAAAATTCTAAATATTTTAAATTTCCTTTTGGGTTTTTAGTCAAAATTACTTGATTTCAGCCTATGATGAAGTATTAATGGGTTAATAAGGCACAAGTGTGTATAAATAAGTGTTTCTCTCATCATTTTTGCATCTTCTACAATCTTCTACTTCATTCAAGCAATCTCATACAATCTCATATCACATTCAAGCATCTTACAACATCAAATCAAGCATCAATCAAGCATTCAAAGGAAACCATTAACATATCTTTAGATTTTCATCATGAAGGGTTTGGTAAGTTGATAGCATTTGCATGTTATTAGTTTATCTTTCTCTTTCATTTCATTATTTTATTAAGGGTTTGATTACCAACGTGGGGTTTGACCAAGGAAAACCTCTATTTGCTAACCATCAACCATTTTTCTCCTCTGTGCACGTGATTTGTATGCAGATTTATCAAGAATTTAGGTGTTGAAAAGTGGAGAACAATTCAACTAGGTGCTTCAAGTCAAATCAACTCTATTTCAAGCTTGGAGAATGTTTTAAGTCTGTTTCCCGTAGAATTGACTTTGACAACTCAACAAGCAGATATTTCCAAATCTGGTGTTGGAGAGTTGTCTCCTAGTTTCTCAAAATTTTGGGAGAGGATTGATTCACCATTAGTGGAAAATGAGTCCCACCTTAAGGTTGAAAATCTGAATTTTGTTAAATTCTGGAACCCAACAGTCATAAACTAGTTCCAGACAGTTTTTACTAGGAGGATTGATTTTCCATCAGTGTCGAATGAGTGCCACTCATAATTTTCTATAATTCTAGACAACATTCAAACCATTCTAGATTCCTCAAATCTTTCTTAGGTGCACTATGTTTTAGTCCATTTCTTTTTGTTCTGCATTATTTCATCTTTTAGTCCATTGTTTGCATATCATAATGTGTTTTGAAACATAACATAAATCTTAGTTTTGCATTCTTAATCAGTCATATAGATCACTTAATTGCACCTAGATCATCTCATTTAGGCATAACAACATCATACACAATCTAATTTGAATGAACTAGTTAGCATTTTTGGCCCTTGCTTTCTCCTTTTAGGCGAAAAACCCTAGAAGTGCTAGAGAGTTCTAGTGAGCCAAAAATTAATGGTTCATATACACATCCTCCATTTTCTATATTTATTTTTTGTTACATGTATTGGTACCACACATGCTCGCTTAAAATATCTCTTATTAACCCTTTCCTAGTGGTAAATTATGTACCTAAAAATTTAGCTCTATTTTTTTGTGATATCATCCTAAGTGCCACTTTATTTTGAAAATTGGCTCTTACTATTAGCTCAATCTAATTATTGATGCAATATCTTGGAAGTCTATTAGCAATTAAGTTACAATTTTATGGTAGATATTATTCATTTGTGGTAGTATATTGAGTGCTACACTCCCATGGGATAAATGTAAAGCATGTTTTCTCATGTCTTAATCCTTCCAAATAATTCCATTCATCCACCAAATTTTTTTTTGCATTATTGCATATTTCACCTTTTTCTCTTCTTATAAAGGTATAAGAATATGTTTTATTCCATTTTGACATATTAGTGTAGGTATCATTTATTCTATCATGAATCACCTTCTTTTCATATCACCATGGTCTTCCCAATAATATTTAACATGTACTCATTTCCATAATGTCACACAACAATTCATCATTATACTTTTTCAGCTTAATTTATTCAGATACTGTTTGCTAATTCTTGATTATGGGTGTTAAATTATCAAAATTGTAATGTATGTAGCTGCTAACTTTTTATGGGATAATTGTTCAAAAGAAAACACTGTTTTAATGTCTATGTAAAATTAGTTTATGAACTTTATTACTGAGATAGATTGATAAGATGTTTTATGGATCTCGTTACTTGGGGTGATTTTGTAACAATTTTTTAATTTCAGGAGCTACAACCAAAGGTTTTCTTCCTAGTTATTTCATGCTGGTATGCTTGCCTGAACTAGGATTGTAAGTTATAGTTATATTTATTAATATATTATAGTGGTGCACCACTTTTATCAAAAAATAAATAAAAAAAAATCAGTCCTAAGTGAAATTTCAGCAAACATTATTCACTTACAATTATTTTATGTTCATCTTGAATCCATGGGATATTATATGGGTTTGATTATTTTATGCTTTTCAAATTTAGCTTATTCACCATTTATTTTGAAACAAAATTATCTATACTACCACTATCAATGATAACTTTGCAACACTTACCTCCTAATTTGCATAATATTCGAAACAAACTTTTCCTTTGTACTATCTCCTTAGGTGTTTTGACAAAAAATATCTTTGAAATACTAATGATTTCCCTTCTCCATTTTTCCCACTAAACTTGGTGATCCAACAAGTTCCTCCTCTGCATATGTTGATCTTGCATTCTTACCTACCCTTTTGCTAAAACTCCCTTGGTGACATTAAAATATATTGTCATCTTCCACATTTGAAATAAATTCCCTTGAACAACAGTTTTTTAAATCCCTTTTCAAATTTATAATAACCTTTATTGTACAATGTATTGCTACTCCGACTATTTTTTTGGTAGAAACTTGTGTCATTCCTCCCTTGGTGATATAAATTTTTACTTCTTTCTTCACTATGGTATGTGATTTATTCCTTGTTATGTGACATATATGACCTTCCCCACATTTTACCTACCTTTCTAAAATCTTCCTCCTCTACCTTCCTTTCGATGTCCAAACATTTTATCTAACTTTTCCTTAACATTCAACACAAACTAATATGGTTCTTCAACTATTTTAATTCTCACCATTTACTCAATTATTCTTAAATAATTGTTCTTAGTCCATTTGTGTACGCAAATTTATCATTATTAGCTTCACGATACCCAATTCTAATGATTATCCTATGAGATTCTTCAATGTACTTCTTTAATACTAAAGTTTCCTTTTTCATTATATTTTTTAATTTATTTAGCAATTCTAGCCCGTAATCAATAGGTATGAATCTATTTATCAAAATTTTCACCATACTATCTTATTCCTATGTAGTTTAACTTCCTTCCACCAAATAGTACCATATACTTTGAACTTAGTATTTTCAAATCTCACTACTTTCAAATTATCTTAGATATCTTCATACTAAAAGTATTCAATTCCATATCATTTATCCAATCAATTAATTCCTCAAGATTCAAATCAGCCATATTGTTATAAATAATAATTTTAAGTCTCTTACCTATCATGGAAATAGATTTCAACACATTGATATGACCTAATGATGAAGGGAACTACCCTTACAATCTGAAACTCGTAACAACAACAAAGAGTTGCACAAAAAATATGCAAGAAGGAAGCAAATATTTTCTATCATTACTCAAATGAAAATGAAATTACATTACAACTGCCATCACATGGGAGCTCTGATTACATAAATCTACAAATCTACAAATCAAAGCCACAATCCACTTTTCCCTACCTCCTCTCTATAACTATCATTCACATCCTTTATTTGGAAGGTGTAACTTCCCTAGAATCTTCTCGAAAGTGTAACTTCTTCAAGAAGATATTTTGAAATTTTATTTTGGTAGTACAATTTCACAAGGTCATAACTTTTGATCTGATAGTCAGATCTTCAATTATAATACCTTTTTGGAAAGTTGATGAGAAGGAAAAGCCTTAAAAAGTAGTACCTGATAGGTAGAGTAATTTTATTTTTTCACCAATTTTCAGGCCCATCTGAAGCCTCTAAGTGCCTCAAAATTGACTTTGAAGATTTTAACAAGATTTTCAAAAATTTAAATTTTAATCTCTCAAATGACATGATATGGAGGTGATTTCTTCACCATTAGCTTCCATTTACCATTATGAAGGTTTTTGTAAGATTTTGTGCCTAATCGTTGATAAATGTAAACTTACTAAAAATAGTAATGCTGCCAAATTTAGCCCTTATTGAAAAGAACCAATTTTCTTTTGGGTGATGCAAGATTGCTCTTATACCCTGGATGCTCCTACATCATCTAATTCTTCTTCTTATAGGGTTTATTCATCCCAATCTAAATTTCAAGTTCCAGATTCATCATATGTCTATCATCCTCATATCTACGGTTTAGATCCCTTCTCCTTTATTCCTCCATCATATCCAATTAAAATTTTATTTTACTTATCATTTCTAAAATTTCTTCCATTATTATAGTATTATTGGATATACTAAGTGCCCTTCTTGGTGGCATCTCTCCTTGGATTCAATGATATGTCTACAAGATTGCAACTACTTCATAGTTGGCTTTCTATTAAGAGATTCTTGTAGGCTACCACAAATTGGAAATTTATTCACACATAGATATGATAGAACATGTCCCCCCCCAAAGGATTCAAAAATTCACTTTGATACTACTTTATGTAGTCCTAAATAAAGATTCAGATAAATGATTATTTGATCATCCATCTTAGAGTCAACATAATAGAATTAACATAAAATAATGAAGAACCTTCTCATTGATTCAATATCACATATGCTTACAATAGGACCCACTAACCTATTAAATGGTGATTAAAATTTGCATTGGAAAGATATCACAACTGAACATATTTTTGAAATATTCTACCTCTAGTCTAATTCTAATTCTTACGCCAAATTTTTTAGCTTAAGACATAAGATTTAGAAATGTATTTCACAATCATTTCTTCTAAATGAATCCAAGATAAATATATATAATAGTTTCATGATTTAGGAATGATTTGTGTCAACTGTAAGATATTCCAAATATTGATGTTCTATGAAGCATGTAGGTTGGCCTAAATTCAAAGATGAACCTACATGAGTTAATAAAATCTGAGATGTAGTTCCAATTGGAGGATCCTAGAAGTCCCATACAATCTTGTGAAATATTTATTTGATCATTGTAATTCATGCAAAGGTACTACAAACTATGCATGTTTTGATTAGATTAATATTGGAAGGGTGAGTAATCATTACAAAATAACCATTAAGGAAAATGAGGGACTCTTGAGAAGTGAAACTCCCAACAAACTAAAGCGAAAAACATAAAACTAAAACTTAAATAGTTTGACCAGTAAACATGAACAAAGACAACACCAAAAAAGACTAGCATAGGACCACATAACACCTACGGGTCTCCTAGCAACTTGAGACCATTGATCACCTTCTACTCCTAAGCCAAGAACTAGAGCTTATCCTCAAAATATAGAGGACCTTTCTACATAGTCTAAGTATCCATCATAACATCCATAGCCAAGCTATTCATCACCTTCCCTTTATTCTACTTATGACCTTCATCATGCCCTTCCTAATCTCTTGTTCGAAGAGCTAAATGGTGAGGGAAGTGTTCTTCACAACTACCCTAGTATAATTTGTTATGACCAAGAGAGGCTTAGTGGTTTTTTCTTGGTTCCTATGTATGGCCTCAATCTCCATCTATAAATTATTTTCATCCTCCTTCATGCCAACAATATCACGCAACTCTTTCAACTCCTTATCCCAAATGGTTAGAGGCTATCATTTTCCAATGGCCTTTGTTCTCCACCTCCCTTGGGCAAGAAACCTGCTACATCAACACCGTATTCTCCATAATCTAAATTCTCTCTTTAGTGGTAACCAATTAACCCACGAGCCATTTAAGGATGTCATTTTGAACATTAACCATCTCCCAATACAAACTATGCATGTTAAATTTATTGTCATATGTTATAAATTGTGAACCTAGTTCTACTTCAAGTGATCATGACTATATGGAATGTGATTCAAATCTCTTGAAATTTGGATATAATGTACATGAGCTATTACAAAAATGTAGTTATCTATCATAACCTAAATTTAGATTATGTGATGAAATTTAGTAAGTTGCACTAGGGCAATCCTACATCATTGATGCTCTATTTCCTATAAAAAGAGGGCTTAGGTAGGAGCTTATTCATATCATCTTGTGCTTAATTCCTCATTCAATTTAAGTATGGATATCCTATATGTACTTGAATCTTAGAGGTTTATTGTAACATTTTTAGTTGTTGAATAATAGATTATTTGGGAGCTCTGAAGGTTGGTTTTTTCTTCAAATAATTTTCATACCTTATATTCATGCCTCATTCTTTTCTTTTTTTGTTTCATTGTGATTTTTAATTAAATTTGGTATTTATTTTTTGATGTCATTATAAAATATTGTTGAAATTGTACATATTACATATCATGTAACACTCTTCTTGTTGAATTAATTTTTTATGTTTTACATATTTCATATTAGATTTTAATATAATTTTTAGAGATATTTCCTATGTTATACTTTTACTCTTCTTAGAGTGAAAGATACCTTCTCAACTCCTTAGTATCTCAAAAAATATTTAGCACTTTTTTAATTTGATAACAAGTGATTCAATGGGACGAAGTAATAGAAGAAATAAATGATGAAGAAGCTGAGCTCTCTGAGCATGGGATTATCTGCAGGTTTCGGGGCTTCTGGCCAAGCCTTCCTCAGCTGCACTTATGGATTTCCAAGGAGTGGGAGCCCCTTTTGTCTGGTAAAATTCACATCTTCCCTTTGGCCAAGCCTTCCTCAGCTGCACTTATGGATTTCCAAGGAGTGGGAACCCCTTTTGTCTAGTAAAATTCACATCTTCCCTTTGGCCAAGGGATTCTTTGTTGTTAAATTTAATAATATCTAAGACAAAAAAACTATCTTATGTGATAATTTTTTTAGTTGGGGGGATCAATATCTGCTGATGATCAAACCATGACATTCAAATTTTAATCCAATTTCTGAAACCTTTAATAAAATCCCGATCTGGGTGCGCCTTCCTAATCTCCCCCTCCATCTCTAGAATGATTCTCTTCTAGAATCGGTGGGAGAGGCTCTTGGGGATTTTTTGTTCGTTGACGAAGAATCTTCAGATATCTTTCATTCCACATTTGCTCGAATACTTGTAGAAATTTATGTTACAAATGGACTTCCTACTGAGGTTTCTTTAGAAAGCTCCAAGGGGACTTAGGTCCAATCACTGGATTATGAAGGAATACCTTTATGTTGTAGAAGATGCTTTAAAACTGGACATGCTGCTGCTCAATGTGGATTTGAGAAAAAAAATACATAAGGAAACTTGGTGGAATGGCACTTCTCATCGTCATTATACGGTTGAGAAGAAATCTGATGAAAAAATGAGCTTCTCAGAGGTGGCTACCTCTAAGTCACAGACTTGTGGAGCTTTCCCTAAGGATGCTCCTTCAGGGGGGGCTATTACTTCCACTCGTATTGAGCTAAGGTCAAGGTATCTGAATGTTGGAGATGCTTCTTCTCTTACTCTTGGCAGCTTGTCAGAAAAATTGACACAAACGATCAATGAAGATACCCCCATGGCTGCAAAGGAACAAACCCAAGATAGTTGTGTGCTGGCTTGGTAGGCTAAGGCAGCACAAGTGGAAGAAGGCTGGATTACAGTAATAGGGAAAAAATCAAAACCCTCCGGGCCTTCCTTCGATATGTTGCTTCGTTCCCACAAGAGAAATTCGAAGTCTAAATCTTGATGCTCTTGGTTTGGGAGCTGGGTTTTTGGGTGCTGCAGGTTGTCCTTTCGGCAGCCTAGCTTTTTTCTGAATTGTAAAGGGTTATAGATCCCTTCAAAATATGTTTATCCCTAATATCAAAAACAAGTGATTCAATGGGAAAAGAAAATGAGTCATTTGTAGAACTATGCATAATTCTTGGAAATCATGTTTTCTCAAATTCCCTTCTATTGAAGTGATACAATATAATATTTTTTAGTGTATAAATATTTTTAAATCTAGACTTAAACATTGGAATACTGAGTGAAGGGTTATACTTTAGTTTCAATAACATTATAGTAGGCATAACAATTAAAAGAATTTAATATAAGGTGAATGATGTTGGAAGAAGGTTGATGATATTACCAAAAATAATATTTCTATAATAAAATGTTGCTTGTAATGATATAATCATAGTGCAATGTTTAGAGGAAGCTCACAATATTCCATCAAAGTTGCAAGGAACACTTAAAATTCAATCTAGTTAGAAAATAATTTAAATTATATTAATAGTGTTAAATGAAAAATTTCTATAAATATCTTTATTATCTAATATGGGTATTAATATAGTTAACTTTTCATTTAACCAAATCAAAGTTGTTGTATGTAAGAAAGCTATGCTACATTTGATACACAACTAATTTACCATAAATTTTGTTGATGTGTTTGATAGTATAAAATTAAAATGATGTGTTTGATAATATAAAACAAAAATTAATTGTGATAATTTTTAAATTAATTTAATGATATAGTGACTTTTTTCATACTTAAATAACAATTGATTCATTAAAATGAAGAAGAAATCAACTTAAATATAATTGAAATTTTCATACTAGCCTCCACTAAAATGAAGGAAATAATTCAAGCTTTATCAATCAATTAGCATAAAGTGTTTGTGTGAAAAATATTTGAATCTATTAAGATAAAGATTAAAGAGATTTTCCATTATTAAAAAATAATGTGTGAATCAAATATTACAATGTTTAAAAAATAATGATGTTAAGAAATAATTCATTAATTAATGAAATTGTATTATCGAAATGCATTTATCACTAATGACTAAACATTTTAACTATTCTATGAGTCTATATTGTCAATCTTGAAACTTATTTATATAGCACTCCACTTTGAAAATGAATTTTATGTTTTTAAACATTGATGTTAGGATATAATTATTTAATTAATGAAATTTAATTATCGAAATGTATTTATCACTAATGACTATTAATGCTTTAACTACTCTAAGAGTCTATATTATCAATCTTGAAACTTCTTTCTATAATACTCCACTTTGAAAATGAATTTTAAGTTTTTCTTTTGATGCTAATACATTTCTACACTTTTATTCTAGAGATAGATAATCACCGATGGTTTATTCTTTTTATCCATTTTCAGTTATCGTGCTTGGGGTATAATACTATATTTGAATTATTAAAATGTAATTCTAAGCATTTATCTTGTAGCTTCTCTAGTTTAATTAGTAGCATATTCAAATTCTATATCTAAGCATTTTATATTTTTATATGAGCTTAAATTTGGTATGTTTTCTAGGTAATTAAATGATTGTCGGGGATGCATCATGTATTTTTTGGCTAGCTGATAGACTATGTGATTATTAATCTATTGTATTATATATTTAAATGAGTATCAATTTTCTTCTCTTTGATTTTATTTTATGAACATCTATACATTTATATCATATTAAAGTTGAAGTGTTTTATTTTAGTTATTTGTTAGTTTGTATCCTTTCATTCATTTGATTGGAAGAATTTAACCATTAAATGTTGGAATCAATAGATTTAGATTTAGAAATAACTATTTATTTTGTTGCTTACAAATATCACTATAATATATCCACTCCATACTTATATTAAAAAGATTTATTAAAACATATTAAACATTATATTATGCTCTTTTATATTTTGAAACAAATGTATTGTTCTTATAATTTTGTCACATATCCATATTGTTGTTTTGTAACAGAGACCTATCATACAATTACTTCTCAGGGGAATTGAATGCTTCCTGGATAACAGAAAACAGACAATTGTAAGCATATCAAATAATTTATCTCTTGTCAGGCATACATATTAATTAACTATTTTTTTTTTAACCTTCAAAAATATACTCTTATATTCTTTTACTAATTTAATTTAATAAAATATTGTAAAGAAATTATCTTTGAAACAATGGAATCCTAAACCTAGTTTTTTTATGTTTAGAAAAGTAGTTTAAAATAGAACACCATTATATCTCTTTTTCATAGACTTATCTTGTCGCACGCTTCAGCATCATTATGGTTTGTCTTTGCTTTTCATCTGAATTTATGCTAAACTATTGTGGCCGTTAAATTCTACAGGAATTTGATAGAGAACTCATTTAACAGCAATCTTTCTAATGGAAGGTTCGCTTCTAATTTTTTTAACTTTTTAAAATAATGATGTTCAAATTTAATTGATTATAGATATTATTGTAATAAGAATATTAGTGACATTAGTTCTTCTGTGTAAAAGTAAGATTTAATTACTGTCAGCAGTCACTGAAATGTACACGTTTCTGTTGAAAATGAATTGCGTGCAGAGGTCAAGCTTATCTTCAAAGAGGATTCAAGTGCACAACTCCACAATGTGAGTTCGTAGATAGTATTGTTTATGCTTTTTAAGTCGTTGTGATTCCTATATGTACTTATAGGAAATGAACTAATGTTACCCTTCAGTAGGAAAATGATATTAATAGTTTAGCTATGGAATCCATGGTTGAAAATATCAAATCAAATAATTTGACCAGAGTATATGAATCCAATGTGACTCAGAAAAATATATCCCCGAGAGGTAGTCTATCACTCAGTTATGTTTCAGTTCAGGTATCTTCTATTTATTTATTTTTATATTGATCAAAGTTAAAAGAAATAGAAAGAAAATAAATGGCAATTCAATAAAAGGATTGTGAAAGAAAAGAGAAGAAATAGAATAAGGAAAGTGTGAGAACAACAAATCACAATATTAATCAACTTACATATCTCAGCAATGTCCTCAAAATATCAAGAAAGACTAATACAACCATTTATAACATTAGCAAACTCTTGAAACATAGTAGCAGAACACAAATTACATTTTAAATTTAAAAAAGTTTTGTACACAACAGAACTTCTTGTTCATGGAGCTGTAAAATTTGGTGTTTAATCTCTTTCAATCGCTTTATACAATCAACATCTTCTTTGTGCCCCTTTTTTAGTTTGGAACATAAAAAGATGAATTGAAACATGATGTGAGTAAAACTTCAGAATATCTGCTTCTTGATATAAAATATGATTATAAAACATTGCTAAGAATCTGCTTTCTATATATGCAGCAAAATACACTTTCTCATAATATCATCAACTACATTTTTTATGAAGTCTAAAACCAAAAATTGTTTCTTTCCAACATAAGACATGACCAAAACTAGTAGGGATATGATCAAATATAATGTTTCCTTCATTTTAGGTCCATAGCAATCCCAAAAATATGCTTCTTCATTGCACTGAAAAAATGACACTTGGCTAAATGTATCTTAAAATATTTTAATCTATCCCCTATGGGCAGCTTATGATGTAATATTTTCCAAGCCAAAATTTGAGCATTTGCCTCCATCTAGGACATCCTAATTGGAACACTTACAATTCTCCATTTCTTTTCTTGAAATTTACAATTCTATTTTTTGTTTTCTCCGATTCAATTTCATATTCTAAAGAAGCTTAAAATAGATCATCTTACAAAAGGATATTCATCAAGCCACAACCAATCCTTGAAGTAGTTGCAATGTAAATATGTGCAAATTTTCATAAGGTGTTCTATAGGAACCATTGATTTCACAAAAGCAATGAACCCTTTAAACTTGTTTAAATTAAAGGGAATTCAAATCACAAATATCACTGAACTATGTCACCACTTTATTAAATAGATAATGAGTTTTTTTTAGGAAAGGCGGAAGTGACTGACTGCCCATGATATTGAAAAAGCTTGCTTCATCGAATAGAAGAAGTAGCAAAGTTGAAACCATGCTGCAATGAATCCTTCCTCCAATTTAGAAATTTGCAAACTTATTGCCAAGCCTTCCATATAGACTGCAATGGGAAATCTATGCTTTAACATAGAAAAAGGAGCAAGTAACATTTTATCCAGCCATCGCATTTTCTACCACTTGATGGTCATAGCATCCAATGAAATACAATGACACACAAAAATTTTCCATTGTTCTTATTATCTCTTGTGTCTTGGGATCCAAAAGACCCAACTCCCCTATGTTCTTAGGTTGTATACAATGTAGCCAAGAGGAGTCCCTAAAACCCACTTTTCCATCCCAATTATTCCATAAGAATTGTTGAATGAGTTTATTTAAGTCCTCATAACCTTTTTTGGAGAGCATCCAACATGAGGAGTAGTAGACATGGGAAACCAAAAAATATTTAGTTTATCACTTGTATTTTTCCAGCTAATTAGAGGAATTTATTTTTCCAATTGTAGATTTTATTTTTCAATTTAATGATAAACCAATTCCACATATCATGAAGAGTAACCCCCAATCCCATTGGGATACCAAGGTACCATGTAACTTTTTTTCATTCTTTAGAAATCCATTTTGGAACTAGATTGGACTGGATCATTATAAATTTAGTTTTATGATGAGCCAATTTAGAATTTGTAACCTCATAGAACAAATTTAGAACCTATAGAATATTCTTTATTTTTTATTAATAATTTTGAAAAAAGAAAACTATCATCAACAAAGTGTAAGTTTATAACAACCCCATTGTTGTGAATAGAAATGACTTTAATCAAGTTTATTTGATTAGAATTTTGCAAAGGTAGCCAAGAGCATTCGCAATTAGAACATAGAGAAATGGAGATAATGGAAAACCCTATCTAATAGAACATTGTAAAGGAAATGTGTTAGACATTGAATTATTGATCACCAATTGAGCATTTGTATCATTCAATAGCATTTGAACATGTTTACATATTTTGAAACAAAAACCAAACCATTGCAATAACTTGATGATAAATCTCTACTGCATCCTATCATGGGCTTTATCAAAATCAAGCTTAATCACAAAAGTGCTTTTTCCTTAATTGTTGAGCCCATTCACTTGTTTCCCAAGCCAATATTAAATTATCAAGAATAAATATGACACCAAGGAACCCTGTTTTCTTAGGTCTAACTATCCCTTTAGTCACTAATTTAATCCTAGTAACCAAGGCTTTAGCAATAATTTTATAGGAGGTGTTGAGAAATGTGATAGACAACCATCCAAAGATAAGATCTATATTTTTTCCTTTCAAAATAAATTTGATTAAGCCTTTATTAATATCTAGCCCCAATGTCCCTTGATTCATAGATTCCATGCACCACATGTACTTATTGTGATATATTTTTTGTTCTAGCTAACTCGTGTTACTCTATCTTCTTAACTAAGCTTATATTCCTTAAAAATCGATGAGTAGTATTGCTAGAAAATCTTATGAGAGACATTAATAATCTCCACATTATTTGTTTTATCCTACACCTAATTCTAGTTGATGTAAGCTCTTAATTAAGCTTGCATTCCTTTAATATATATACTTGAATAGTATATATTTCCCCTCTCTAATCATGTACCTTAATTATGAATTATCTTTAAATTTCCCCTTCTCAAATCCCTAGTTGAGAATGGTGCCCATTTTTCCACTTTTAGTTCAAATAGTGGTAAATATTTATTCTATTTTAAATTGGTCAAAATAAACCCTTAACTATTAAACTAGGTGATATTTAAGAATAACCGATATGCACATATGTGGGGTAGGCTTTTGCTAAAAAAATAATATAAAAGGTTTAGGGTGGGATATTTGTATAAAAAATTTATTACATGTTGGTGTGTATTGTAATGGTTCCTTTGATTAGAATAATGCGATGGGTATTCATTGCGAAGTATAGTGTCTAGATTTATGATTATTTATTACTATGATTTTTAATGTTTGCATGTTTCATTTATAATTTACACACAAATCATTGAACCAATGTTTATATCAAGAAAAAGAATATTAGATATCCTAACACCTAATGGATATTTTAAATGTAGCTAGGCTCATATCACACAAGCTAAAAAAAATAGCCAATTATTTTGTATGGCACCCGCTAATGAATAAAGTGATGTGATCTATTGATGCAAAGGCTAGTGATATACACAAATATCATTATGTACTTAATTTTAGACTTTAGTAAAAGTGGAGGAGGGATCATGTGCTATAAATTCCATGTATAAAGTCAATTATAGCTTGCATGCAACAACATACCACATTTAATTAGACATCAAGTTAAATATTGACATAATCATGCAAGTTAAAGCTATTGATATGATATAGACACATGTTGCTGGACATGCAAAGGTGGGTTAGTGCAGGATCATGGGGGTCGAAACTAGGCCCTTAAGTGGCAATAAAGATTCAAAAAAAATAGTTAGACAACTTGACAAATATTTGAACAGGTTATTAACATAATTTGAAAAATATGTATGAACAAAACCTATAACAAATTAAATGCAATTTCTAAGATACTAGTCTGTTTTTGGAAAAAAAAAATCTATTTGGTGAAATTTTGAAATTTCAATATAGTAGTAATAAATTTTCATGAAAAAAATAAAAAAGTAGGTCTATGTTTGACCAACCTAATTACAAGAAAAAAATAATATATTTTTTTGAAACTTTCAATATAAGTAGAGGACACATGCTCAAATGCGCCACATTTTTCTATAATTTTTTGGCAAGTAAATAATTAGTTATGATTATTTTATTAGAATTTTTTTAAGAATATTAAAACTTATTTTTTTGACCACCATAACCTAGTAAAAAAATTAGGAAAATCATTTTTTTATATCCTCTAGTATGGGAAGAATAGAAAGTTTTGCATCTTTCAAATTCAAAAAATGTGAATTCTTTTAATAATTTTATATGTTTTCAATCAACCTATCAATCAATACTTTAGTCATAATGCAATTAGAGAATCAATATTAATTCTATTTAATTCCAAATAAGTCATATCTTATATTGGTGGAAAGCTAAAAAATTTATCAATAAATGCTTATCATTTTATCAAATTTAGATAAAAAAATGTCCCCAGCCACTTTTGGGTCATATCGCCACTTTTTAGACCCCTATGATCCTACACTCACCTAGGTGTGGTAAATGAATGCCAATTGGAGCTTTCTTTCATAACTTGTATGTATGTCGCAGAAGCACTAAATACTTTTGCAACCCACCATGAGAATTTTAATAAGCATATACTTTGATATTTAGGTCATACTTCCTTTGGTAGATACTTCAAAAGTAT
Source organism: Sequoia sempervirens (assembly GCA_007258455.2). NCBI lineage: Eukaryota > Viridiplantae > Streptophyta > Pinopsida > Cupressales > Cupressaceae > Sequoia > Sequoia sempervirens. Next base: position 807,694,358 of record VDFB02281492.1, read on the forward strand.
GACTCAATATTCTATGCAATATGTGTATTATGTGTTATGACTTGTGTGGATGATAAAATACGTTAAACAATATTGGATACTAGATGAGAAATGATAAATACTAAGGATTAAAAAGCGTGGGATGGTTATCAAGTCTATTAACATATAAATTGGGATTTAGATCATATTGTTTTTCAGAGATGCTTAGAAAGTAGAGATCAATTTACTATGGAGTAGTTGTATTATGTGTTATGAGGTGTGTAGATGATAGAGGGACCACCTTAAGATCTATTGGTTATAAAATGAGAAATGATAGATACTAAGGAGGAAAGAGAATGTTATGGTTTCCAACAATTTTAAGAGAATAAAAAGGTTCATTAGTGTCAAAATAGAGAAAGGAAAATAAAAATGTAATACCTAACAAAATTGTGAGCATAACTTTTTGTTATATTTGAGGTAAGGGATATGGAGTTTACTTGTTTGGTGAAAATATAATAATAAGGTAATTGAAGTGGGATTATTTCATGCCCAAATTTTAAACCTCTTAGACAAAACACAACTATTTTTTTTTATAATCTACTACTAAAATGTTTACCTTATACACATGGTAGATAGATGTGTGCACAAGATGACATTACATGTAAAATATAATTGCAAGAACATCACCCAAGAGTGGAAAGAAGATGAACAGTATGATTAGGTATGCCAAACCATTCTTGCACACTCTTAAATGATGGATGGCTAACCTAAGAGGTTATAGATCTCTACTCATGAGACATCTTGATGAGAAGGCCATACATAGGACAAATCCCATTAGGTACACTAGGAAGAAGTAAGTAGGTGGTCAAATTTATTAAACCATTATTTACTATATTGTATATTCATTTCTACTATATTAGCATAGGGTTGGATATCGCTTAACACTTTTCAAAAATAGAATAAGTTATAGAAGGGATGTTACTACACCATTACTTACAAAGGAAATCATAATTACTTTAATGACTAAATCATATCATTTGGTTGATGGATACATTAGTCTCTTGAAAACCTTATTGATTAGGACACATTTGACCACACTAATCGCATTCACATTTAATATTTCAATTTGGTTTTCTACTACAAAAATGGGTGAATATTTACCATTCATAAAAACAAACATCTCTCTTAAAGAATAGTGTCCTAGTATCAAACTTTACAAAGTTGTATATGAATATACTTCAAGTGAGTTATATTATATACATATATGTTTTCCTTTTAAATAAAAAATTATCATGTATGTTTAATATACACCAATATATCATGTTTTGATTAGGGTAAAGTTGGGAAGGGCTCATTGTTGCAGAGACAGTTGTCATTACACCAAAAGATCAACTTGTTAATGCTCAATACAACTGCCAGAGTTGATGAATCCATGAGAGGTGGTTAAGCCATGTCATGAACCCAGGAATTGTGCTACAAAACACAAGGAGACCAAGGATGCACACCTTGCAACAATCCCCCCAACACAAGCAAGGGGTTTGAACTTGTGACCCAGGCTCTAATACCAATTATTACAAAGATGATTTCCTTGCACTAAAATATAGACTTGTTAATGAATACACAAGAGATTGTTAAGCCATGTCAGAAACCCAAGCACTACACTACACAACACAAGGATACCAAGGGCACACACCTTGCAACACTTGTAACCTTTCACAAAATGGCCATAGAGGCCAAATAGGGGAGGTCACCAAACATAAGGCACCCGAAAAGAAAAATAAAAATAACTACACAGAGACCAGCAAAAGTAAGAAAAAGAAAAACACAAGAGAGAACCAACCATGGACTAGACCAACAACTAGTCTCCCAACAACTTGAGGCCATTAATGGCCTACCATTCATTTTTTAGAATTCATAGTTTTTCTTCAAAGGATAGGGGATTCTTTTGCATATGTTGTTCCTCCTAAGTATTGGGTGAAGTAGAACTACTACCTTTCTTACCCTTCTTTGTTGAGTGCATAACTTCTTGATAATCATCACTAGCCCTTTTTTCATGGCTATTGTGAAGCTCCTGCTAGAACGCCTGAATGGTGACTACAAGATTTTTTACTATTTCCTTGCTATAGTTCACAATTATTTGCAAACACTTGAGATTTTTTCTTCATTGCTATGCATGGTAGCCACCTCCTCTTGAAACTTCTCCCTCTCCTCCATAGTACAACCACCACCCTGAACTCATCAACTTCATTTTCCCAATTGACCTACTTGTCAAAGGACTTGAAAAGGGAATACAAAAGAGCCTAATGACCTTCATCATCAACCTCACCAAACTAGGTCTCCCTTTTATTAAGCACCTTATCCTCCAAATCTTGAATTTTTTCCTTGGTTGTGATAATTTGGGCAAGCAACCATTTTATAATGTCATTTGAAACATTCACATCCTCTATAGGTCATTGATTTTAAGTTTCTAAGGGGCACAATTGACACAAGTAGCATCATATAACTAGGTTTATTTAAGGGAATTGTCTAAATTTATACAGAGGGTAGAATAATCCAAAGGGTTAGAAGATTTAGTGAAAAGGGCAATTTGGAGGCTTCATTGAAGTCTTCATGAATAGGGGAACCAACAAGGAAGCCTTTTTGGGTGGTGTTCCAAGAATCATTATCAAAATTGTTAGAATTATCATACATGGAAATTTGAGTAGGGTCAAAAAATGAAACACTTTTTGAGAACTCGAGGTGGGGACCTCAGAGGCAAAGCATTTACCTTTATTCTTAGTAACTCTTTGAGAGGAGGATGACATTAAATCTGATCCAAGAGAAAATGAGGGACCCTCCAAGGGTTTAATATAATCTCTAGCAATGAGAGTTTTTTTGAGTAGAGGCCCAAGAAGGGGAAAGGACCACTTGAAAATGAAATAATCTATAAATCAATCCATGGTGGAGGACTGAATTCTTCCCTTTATCTTGAACAACCTTCATAGAATTTTCAAGGGAGGACATAATCCAAAATGAAAAGCTCATTAAATAACATTAAAATAGAAGTGATTAAGCATGAGAAAGAAGTGGGTTTGGAAGCACTTAAACGTAGCTTTTAAGGTAGAAAAATGCATTATAAATTTCACCATTCTACTCTAGAAACTTAGGAGATCATTTTTGTTGAACCCATTCTATAGTTGATTGATCTTTTCCCCTTTCTTTAGAAGTCTTTCCTTATCCTTTCAATAATGGCCTTTTAGATTTCTAGAGAGACAAGTCCCTTTCAAAGAGACGTTGGTTAACTCTGTAATAAACTCCATATTAATGAAGTACTCCCAAATAGTTACATTTTTGTCTTACAAGGAATTACTAAATTCCATGAAAATATTAGGATAATGCCCCACCATTCCTTCATCATACCTAGCTAGCTTGCCCCATTGATGGATAGTCTAGAAATCCTTATCATTCTTCCAAACCTTGCAGTATGTGATCTCTTCTTGATAGGATCACCACCCATCATGGCATACACTTTAGATAGAGAAAAGTTAGGAATTCTATAGAAGCACTAGGTAAAATTCATGAACAAATGCATAGGTAACTTCAAAAAACATGAAACAAGATGAAAAGATTTCCTTAAATGTAATCGGTACCAATTGGAAATTTGATTTGATGAGGAGTTTAGCTTGAACGCAATATTAAATTATTTTTCTTCATTTAATAATAACTCTCACACATACTCCAAGATCATTAAAATATCATCCCAAATATTAGTCTTTTTTGCAAAGGCTCCCAAATTTGCTAAAGCATCAACCTCTTTATTACCAACACTGAATACATGAGAAAATATGTAAATTTATACGTTCATTATGATATTAGGATCCAAGATGATGGGGTTCCATAGGGTACAACAAGATTTTTCCTTCCCATTAAACAATATGATTGTATTTCTAGAATCCCCTTCAATTGTTAAGTTGGACACTCAAACATTCCTTGTAATATAGATCCCATGATAAGAAGCTAGAACTTCCACAAATTTAGAAGTTTGTAAACATAGGTTAACTACATAAGGAAAAATGAACATTCTATGATGGTCATAGATTATGTCACCCCCACTCACCTAACCTAGGTTCCCTTTGGCTGAGTTGTGAAAGTTAATCTTAAGCCAACTAAGATTGGGGGGGGACTAAGGAGTATTGTTCCTATCCAAAGGAATACGCGATATCAATGTATTAAGAGCCTTGGATAAGTTCTTGGATAAGGAAATGGAGAAATCCATATTCAAGGGATTTCTTTTTAACTTGCAAGAGGTCATTTTAAGATTATCAATAATCTGGTTAATAATATTAATTACAACAACTTTCCAAAGGATATTTTATCTTTGAAAATCCTATTGTTGCACTCTTTCCAAACCACCAAACTTGTGAAAAGGAGATCCTACCACCATAGCTCGATGAGAAAAGTATGAGACACCAATGAGGAGCACCCCACCATCACCATCTTGATATCATTTTTCCAAACCTAACTAACCTTGAACAAGGACTGAGTTTTTTCACAAACCTGCCAAGAATAGAAGTGGTGAAATAAAAGGTGAGAAATTGTTTTTGCTTCAAATTCATAGACAAAGCACCTATTCCCACGATGTCTCCCACTCTTTTGTAGATTATCCAACATGAGAATTATTTCATGGTAGGTCATCCACCAAAAGAAATGAACCTTAGGTAGGGAGTTGTTCTTCAAAACCTTCATCCAA
>VDFB02281492.1:807699144-807727598 GCA_007258455.2 Sequoia sempervirens
ATAGAATGAGTTGAAGGGATGTAAGAGGGTGGATTAAGGGGAGTTGAGAGAATGAATTTAAACCCCAAGGGGTGTTGAGAGAGTGACTTAAGGGGATGCAAGTGGATGGATTAAGGGTAGATATATGAGGATATTGACTGAGGGGTCCTAAGAGGATGAATTAAGAGGTGTTGAGAGAGTGACTTAAGTGGATGCAAGTGGACAAATTAAGGGCAGATATATGAGGGTATGGATTACGGGGTCTTAAGAGAATGGATTAATGGTAGTTGATAGAATGACTTAAGGGGCTGCAAAAGGATGGATTAATGGTACATAAGAGGATAACTTAAGGGGTTTTAAGAGAATGGCTTAAGGGGATATGAAATCAATTATAAAGTATCAATTAAATGTATCTAGAACTATATATAGTTACCTGTCTCTAGATTGAAATTCCATTGTAATATATGTGCATCTCCTCTCTTTTTTGTAAAGCATCTAATTTTGGGAGACCTGAAACAAAAAATGATATAAAACTTTAATTAGAAAATGATTAAAGACAAATATATATATATATATATATATATCAATTAAATATATATACGACTAGATATGCTTACCAATATTTATTTACTCTATTGTACCATCTGCATCCTCTCTTTTTTTTAATGCATCTATGATTGTCTCGTGATCATCCATTGAAATTGTCCATAAAACTTTATTAGCAGGCCTCCCTTGATATCTAACTAGTTTTATATTGGTTGCCAAAATCAAATGTGAATAATGCATAATCTTCTTGTGTCTTTCATAATCTTCAAATGCAGGCAAGCCATTCTTTCTCATCAAATATTTTCGAAGTCAGGTGCCAACAACAACCACTGAACTAGTTGGATACTCAAAGTTGTCATCATCCACTCTAGTATGTACCAACTTATGTTTTCTCTCAACACATCTAGCCAACCAGTACTCTATCTGCTCTTCATTCCCTTGAGGTGCAACAACAACATACACATGTCCTACAAAAACAAATACAAAATTCAATAAAAAGTGACTTATATTTAACTCATATAAACATGCATACATACAAAATTCAACTCAATAAATAATGTACCTTCTTGTACAAGATCTGAAACACGATCATAATCATCTGATGCGAACACTTGATTATCTTCAATTGTCATTTCATGTTGAACATGTGTCAATGTAGGCGTTAAAGCTCTTTGTTGCCATTGTTCGACCCATTCCATATTTTCACATGCCTGCCAATCACCTACAATCCAAAATTGACAATAGCATGCCAACTCCCTTGTCCATATTGTCCATGTGTTTGCATTTGAACTCTTAAATGAATGCCATTTTGCACTTCCATTAATTGTTTCACAATCCTGTCGAGAAAAAATATCATTTTCTTCAACTAACCAAAAGAAGTGTCGAATTATTGATTTCTCACTTGTTCTTGTAGATAATTTGGTATTGCACTAATCTACAATTGCACGTGCATTTCTAAATTTTGCAGCATCCTCAAAATTTAGTTGCTCTCTAGCAAGAGCTCTTTTACACATGCACTCCGCTTCCATCGTGAGTTCTCCTCTACCATGACCGCCTTCAAAAACTCCATATGTGTTGGATATTACTTTTCCTCTTATGAACTTTTACACACAAAACATTCTAGCATTTTTGAACTCCATCTCGCAAGTAATTATTCCAGGGACTACAAGGAGATGTTCTAGCATTTGAATTCTCTTTAAATTTTTATTAAATATATCAAAACAATATTGTACAAACTCAGATGAATGTAATCTATTATCACTTACATAAAAAATGGTACTCTTTCAAAAAATTTCTATTATCTTCTGTACTATCTTCAGCATGTCTATAAACAATGTGAACAAATATAGCTACTTGCACTGAATTATAATATTGTGATTGAATTTCTTCTTGTGGAGCAAGAGTATAATTTTCAACAAAATCAACAATTGACAATATAGTTCCAATTGGAAATGTGTTTTTACATAAACAAAATTGATTATCAATCCAATGAGCATTCTGAGAGTGTTGAACATATTTAGGTACAAACTTATCTTTAAATTCAGTAATAAAAGCATGCACACTAAATTTTTTCACAATTAGCTCAACACGTCTTCCAATTTTACCATCTTTTAAAGAATACTCAATATTTTTAAATTTTTTTACATCCACTAATTGTTTTCCAAATTCATCTAAACTACTTTCATGCATACATTCTCCTAATAATGAAAAGTTACCACATCTATCGCATTCTCCAGATATGCATCCTTTTAAAAAAAATGAGTTTCCATTTAAAGAGGGATTACAAAACAAACCTACTATAAAATCTTTGATTCTTTCAAGTGGCATATTAATAACACAAATGTCCTACATAATTTAGTTAGCACGCAAAGTACATCATATATATCAAAAAATATCATAATAATAACGAAATTGTACATGAGTCTTACAACAACAATAGATTCATTGTTTATTAATTCTAACATACCAAGGTTTACACTTTTCAAAATGATCTTTGGATTTATGCTAATATTCAATGGTAAGATTGAAGCATCTAATTTTTTATTATATAATCTCAGTTTGAGTCATATCTAAGAGATGCTTTGGATGAGGTTCATGAATTTTTGAACCCACCCTTAATTTTAAGACATCTCTAATGTTAGGTGATACTCTTGTATTATCATACCAAAAATTTTCGATTAAAGATTTAATTTCATTAGTTAATTTCATGTCTGATCTTGGGAGTCTACCACTAAAACTCCAACATTGATTAATAGGATCTTTTCAATACTTTCTCTTCTTTTAGCAGCTCTTATCAAAGTTCTAGGATTTAAGTTTATACATTTACTAATCTTACTTAACATTCTTTTATTTGAAGCTGGTTTATCAACTAGAGCAGTTGTTATTGCACGACGAGCCGCATTCTTATCTTTTGATCGACTTTTCTTACCAATAACATCAATAGCATTAGCAACACTAGATATGACTTGTTCTACTGAATCATCTTTCTTTTTTGGTTTTACAAAAACACCTAATTTTTTCATTTTTTTTCTCATTTTAAACATTCTCATCAATTGCACCATGAGTTGACATTGGAATCCTAATTTCTTTCTATAAAAAAACATTTTATATATTTTATTTCCATAATTTCTAATTTGTCTTGAAGAAACTTTACCATGAAGGTTATTTAGCACATTTGTTTCAATTGTTAAAAAAACATTTTCACCTTCATCCATAGATGGAGTTTCATTTTCATTCACATAAGGGGTTTCATTTTCATTTTCAAATGTAAAAGGGATTTCATTCTCATTTTCATCAATATTAGGGATTTCATTCTCATTTACATTCTCATAAGATATAATTTCATCATTTTCTTGTTTTTGTATTGTTTCAACCCTAGTATTATTAATCTCATCAATTATGTATCCAACTTCTTCTAAACAAACAATATCAATATTATAAAAATTTGGGTTTGAAGACATACCTGGATTGATTGTTTGAATAGGTACATTTTCCATATCATTGGGAGGTGGATTTGAAAACACACCCGAAGTTGTTTGCATATCATTCAAAGTTGAAGTTGAAGGCACAGTTGGGTTTGTCTCCATAGTTGCATTTTCTTCCATATTCACCATCTCCACATTTGCATCATCTACATTGATTTCATCATTCATGGCTTCCTCTTCGACATTCTTGGAACTAGGTGCTTCCAAATCTTTCATTTGATGAATCATTTGTCTCCTTTCCCTTTGTTTTTTTGCCTCCTTATCTTTATTTGCTTGAATTTCTTCAGATGTCATTACCTTCCTACATCTTTTTATTTGTCTTTTCTTATCACCCATGGTTACCAAACCCTCTTTGATGACAAAAACAATAATTCAAGAAACCTATTTTAAAATTGCCACCTCCTTCAAATATTCAAATAAAACTATGTACTATGAAGATTATTTTTTCTATAAACTCTGAAGTACAAAATCATCATGAGTACATCCAAAAATTCACTTTTTCCAAATCTTCTTGTAAAAAGTTCTTGCACTTGATTCCACTTCAGAAAATTTAACTTGCACTTTTACTCTTCCAACAATTTGAATAGAATATGCCCTGCACAAGACAAATTTGCAATAAAAAACGCAGAAAATGACACTTTCGGTCCGTACTGCAGAAAAAGAATGTTGCAGGAAAATCGTGTTTTACCAGTATTTTTCAAATTAGGGAAAATGGCTATTATAGAAACGCGTACGCGTTGCGGTCTGGCAACGGCCAAAACATAACGCGTATGCGTTATGAAACGCGTACGCGTTTCATTTAAATAACGCGTACGCGTTTCTATAACGCATACGCGTTATTTAAAAGTTGATCTCCCACACCAAATCTAGCCCCGGTTTTAGGCTTGGGAAAGGCTTGGCAATCCGAGCCTTAGCTTTTGACCTGCAACTAAAAAACTAAGGCAAACTGAAGAAGAATGTCCAACTTTGACAACATAGATGATGAACTTTTTTTCTGAATTAGTCTATAAAATTAAAACCCATTAGAGAATACAATGTCTACTTTCTAGATATATAATTTTTGTTAAAATTGGATTACGTTTGTTATTTTTTAATTAATTTCTAAGCAAACTAGGCCTTAAACTTGAAAGATCAGGTTTTTTTGGTTTTTTAATAACTTTGTATTGGTTGAGTTTCTTGTAAAAAAATTATATGGTCCCAAACTTCAGACAATTCTCTACACAATGAAAAAAAAAAGAGTCAAAAAATATTTTGTTTAGGTCCAATTATGTTGTCCGTACACGTTGATTTGAAAAAACATCAATTAAGGCCAATAAAAAATTAATAAAAAAAAATATTCAACCAAAAATTACAAAAAAAAATCCAGCCCAAACTTCATGTTGTTAGCTCTCTTTTCCTAAAAGGAATTAGCAAAATAATTTTATTTGGGTCAAAAAGTGTTGTCCGTACACCTGCTTGGTATGGTTAAAAAACAGGGACTTTTAAAAAGTGGTTTTTATAGATCTTTATAAAAATTTAATTTCTATAAACTGGGTATTTTAATAATTTACATATTTGGAAACTAGATTCTAAATTCTAAATTTCATAGTACTGACTTTTTTTAAGATTCATTGTGGAAGTGCCTCAAATTTTCAGTCCAAGTGTGACAAATTCTGAAAAACAGCAAAAACATTTCCACTTTTTGAGCTTTTTGTGTACCCAACTTCTTGCATCAACCCATGTCATTGACTGAATCAATCAACTCCTTTGGATTTAGGTTTCCAAAAAATTAGAAACTTCTATCTTCAGCCTCTTTCCAATCTTGGAAATGGCCCTAAGCAGTTTGACTTCTCCAGGATCTATTACATCATGTGCTTCTTCTTTGAATGGCTCTTCATTTTTAGCCTCATCTTCACTTTCATCTCTTATTCTAACATCAAATCCTCTATGCAGATCCTCTTGTAGTGCTTGAACTCATCTCTGGAGGGCTCTAAAATCCTCTTCTGTTACCCCAACATTTCTTCCACCACAATTTCTTTGTGAAGGCATCTTTTCTCACAAACCCGCAACCACAAGTCTTGGTGTAAGCTGCCTTACATTTGGTGATATATCTACACACTTAGGAAAACCTACTCTTATACCACTTGATGAGGGTAGTCCCCTTATATAACCACAAACACAAATAAAAAAGAGAGATAAATAGAAAATGCACAAAGAAACACTTGTTTTCTATTATCTTGATGAAGTGAAATTACAATACTTAGAAAATAACATATTACAGCCATATGTGCCTTCTCCTTATAGAAATCTGTAAGCCAAAACCCACGATCTGCACTACCAGAGCTCCCTTATATAACCCCTATTCTCCCTCTTTATCCAAAAAGTGTAACTGCCTTAGAATATTCTAAAAGGTGTAACTCCATTTTGGCCCCAGAAATTCCACCATCTATTTCCTGCTCTAGAAGATTTTTATTTATTTTTATTTTATCTTTATATATTTCCAACTTCTTAGGGTCATAACTTTTGATTTGACTATCATATTTTCAATTGTAATATATCATTGGAAAGCTTGTGAAGAGATCTACAACCATCTCTTACTCAATTAAAAATTTTACACCCTGTTCCAAGGCTTTGAAGGGCCTCAATTTTTAGTTTTAAATTTCATTAGAGAAATTCCTAGAGATGAAAATTTAATATCTTCCAAATGGTACAATATTTTGAGATGATTCTTTCACTAAAAATCTTATTTTCCAATTTCACTCCTTGGGCTCAATTTTCATGTCCATAGGAACCTAAATAGGCCAACTTACTAAACATAGCAGGTGACTATTTTTGGCTATTTCAAACTTCTAATTATCCCAAAGACTGCATGAGTCGCCATGGATCCCAAAACAACTAAGGAAACCACAAAAAAAATAAAAATACAATATTTTTGGGTGATACAAGATTTACCTTACACCACTGGATGCTCATGCATTAGATCAAAATATTTCATAGCTAGTCTAGGATAATTGTTATCTTTTCTCATCCATTCTATTTTTGTTATTTTTTTCCATTTTTATATGGTGTCTAAAATGAAAAGCATAAATTAGTCATGTTTAGAAATGAAAAAAATAAATTATTGGTTCTATGGAGGAAAACCATCTAGGGAAACTAAAAATTTATTTATTAGACAAAATTGAAAAATGGGTGTTGGTATATGCAAAATAATTTAGGGGTATTGTAAAATATAGTATCTAGAGTAAAATCAAACACAAAAGAAAGGATGTGCAAAATGAGCTACAACTTTCTTTTAAATTTCAAAATATTAGTCAACCAAGAATCACTAGTACAAAAACAATAATATATGACTAAATAAACTACTAAAAATTGCATATAAATGACTAATTTTGGTCACGTGACCATTAGTAGTTTATTGCTAGTCATTTATAACGTAACCAAATTTATGACTAAACTATTTTAGTCATTTATCTAGTCATTGATTTGGTCATTGATTTGGTCATTGATTTAGTCATTAATTTAGTCATTAATTTAGTTATTGATTGTTGTTAATTGGTCATTTATTTAGTCATGGTAGTGATTTATTTAGTCATAGATTTAGTCATTAATTTATTCATATATTTAGTCATTAATTTAGTTATTGATTAGTGTTAACTAGTCATTTATTTAGTCATGGTAGTCATTTATTTAGTCATAGTAGTAATTTTATTTAGTTATGGTAGTCATTATAGTCATTTATTTAGTCATGGTTTAGTCATTTATTTAATCATGTTAATAATTTATTTAGTCATTTATGAACTAATGCTTTTAGATGTGTATGCAAACTCTTATGTTTGGAGAATACTATTACAATAACTAGTCTATGAAATTGCAAACTAAGAGAAAATTCTTTTGTGATTGAATAATATAAAACTTTAAAGCTCTCATGTTATTAAAACTTAAACAAATTTGGGATTGAAACAACATTGGAAAATAATTCTTTATATATTCAAACTGTATATAAAATATGTTACAAAGAACTCTATATATAGAGTTTTGAATACAAAATCTTTTGTGGTATACAAATTGCTGATTTATTATACTTTTAAAATTGAAAAAAAAATTAAAACTAAATGATGTGAATGTATGTCTTCAGTGATGCCACTATTGCACATGAGATGGGCAGTAAATGCATCTAGTAAGGCACTGGTTTTTCATTTTCTCCTTGCTTTGTACCTATCCACAATCAAAAAATAAATATATTACTAGGTAGCATAAACAACAAATATCTTAAAAGCATATACCCATAAGCATTAGAGTAAGTCTAATAAATAAAAATGCATAGAATTAATGATATTACAAAAGAAATGTATTTGCAAAAGAATTAATGTCAGAGTAATATCTTAAATATTACTAGCTTATCAGAGCAATACCTCCTTGCTATGTATTGTCCATAAACATATTACTAAATAGCTGTAAACAATGAATATCTTAAATGTAGATACCCATGAAATATTCTGAACCAATTTTTTTCAATTTTTTGAATGCAATTACAACAACATGCACCCATTAGGGTTAGCACTTAAAAACCAAAGCGATGCAGAATTCAACTCTAACCAAGGATGCGCCAGATGACAACAAACATATGGTCAGAGGATCTCAATGCAATGCTGAAAGAGTAACTCTAACCAAGAATGTGCCCAAGGTGGATGAACATATGGTCAGAGGATCCCTACCAACTACTATGCTGAAGTGACTCGATGTTAAGAATGTGCCTCCCAACCCAAGATGGAATTGGAGCTACCATATGACGGAGATGCTAAGTAATTACAATGATAATTCAAAATGTAAATAGGCGGCAAGCCAACTTCTTCCACTTATTCAATGGGTATTACAATGAAACAAAGGAAGCAGAAGTAAGATTGCTGACAATACTACTTTTTAGCTTACAATGAATTAGAGAGTGCCTGCCAATAACATAGAATAAGAAGTCTAACAATGCTGCAATATAGTATAATGTCTCCTCAATGATCACAAAGACTTTCAACCCAAACCCAACTCAAATGATAGACTTTACGCAAGCTGATATGACAGAACAACAACTTAATATGCATAACCAACAACCCTAGAATCCACTAAAATGCTCACAACTCACTCAATACTTGCCAGAATGATATGAGATTTGATGCAAATGAATGCTAGGATGATGAAAATGAAGACTAGACAAAGAAACAACTAACAAATTGAAGTATTTTTTTCTAAACACTTGCCAAGAAGACCAGAATGGTACGACCAGAGAAGGGTGATTTTTGCAAGATAAAATCACAGAGAACCTCAAAAAATCTACAAACTTGCATAAAGGGGTGCCACAAGAGGTTAGACAGGAATATGTAATACCCAGAACTAGAATATTTTTGTTTTTTTGAAATATGAGCATAAACAACATGCAACTATAAAGCAAGAACAACTCTAGAACTTCACTAACATGCAAGAAAGAGATCTATAAAGCTAAAATGCAAACCTCACTACAAAATCCTCTCAACAAAAAACTAATTTCTCCACTAGATGCTATCTTTCAAGCATGAAGTCAAGCCAAGGCTAGGAGGCATACATTCCTCGAAGCAATCCCAATACCATTTCGGCAACATAACATTACTCAAGTCATAAGATGATAAAAGAAAAGAAACTACCTCCTTATATAGACCCTTTGAGAGAATCTCTAGAAACCTCTAGAAGGTGCGCCCCACTTCAAGACCTTTTTTAGGTTTTTGACTTTGAATTGGCTGCTCCTTCAAAATGGCGTACCTTTTCTTTAGTGATAAATCACTTTAAAATAAAACATAAACTTCTCCAAAGGTAGGCATCCAATTTCTCTTAAGAAATTATTGACTTTAGAAATATAAAAATATTTCCTGATGATGCGTCCACCCTTGAGGTCCCCCTTTTCAAAACAACTTAAAGTCATGAAGCTAGGCCAAGGGGTTATAATATTACAATATAACATTATTTTAATTAAAATACTTATCTCTCCAGAAAAAAGTATCAAGAGGCCAAAACAACCATACCAACTGAACTGACTGCAAAAGGAGGTCAACTGAACTGAAGCCAATAGGACCACTGCCAGAAATAGAATTTTACTAAAAATAGTAAATTCAGAAAGTTGCTCAGATCAAAGTGCATGCGATACCATTGCGAAGCTTTCTGAAAATCTAGAAAGAATTCGCAATCCGCAATCCAAAACTCTGAGATGTAGCCGTCATTACTTACTAAAAATAGTAAGTCCAGAAAGGTTGCTTGACGCAGTTGCATGTCATACCTTTGCAAAGCTCTCCAAAAACCCAGAAGGAATCTAGAATCCAAACAACCAAACTCCAACAAGAAAAACCTTGAATCTTCAAGAGAACCCACCAAATAGTTGGAAACCCTAATTTTGCCTCTGACTAGCCGACAACACCCCGGGGATAGGCCATCAATCACTAAAAAGGGCAATGCTAAAAATGGGGACATTACAACCCATAAGCATTAGACTTATTCTAATAAATAAAAATGCATAGAATTAATGATATTGCAAAAGAATAAATATCAAAGTAAATATCTTAAATATATTACGAGATTATCAAAGTAAGTTTAATAAATAAAAAATGCATAAAATTAGTGATATTGCAAAAGAAATGTATTTGCAAAAGAAATAATCTCTACTTTTTTAATTTTGGATTCAATTATTGTATTATTCTTTAAATCGAATCACCACAATATCTTGAAAACTTAAATTTCATTCTAAATTTAAATTAAATTATAATTTCTAATTTAACAATTAGTAATTTAGATATAAAAACAACCTTTCTTTTTTAGTTTTTCTTTTCTAATGAAAAAGAAAAACTAAAAAAGAAAGATTGCTTCAAAAAAATTAAGCTAGTAATAAAATTATTTAAGAAAAACTAAAAAATATATTAGAATGTCTCTTGATAATTAAAATGTAATAAAATTATTTAAGAAAAATTAAAAAAGAAAGAATGCTTCCAAAAAAATAAGCTAATAATAAAATTATTTAAGAAAAAATAAAAACTTAAATTTCATTCTAAATTTAAATTAAATTTTAATTTCTAATTTAACAATTAATAATTTAGATATAAAAGCAACCTTTTTTTTTAGTTTTTCTTTTCTAATGAAAAAACCTAAAAAAGAAAGAATGCTTCAAAAAAACTAAGCTAGTAATAAAATTATTTAAGAAAAACTAAAAACTTAAATTTCATTCTAAATTTAAATTTCTAATTTAACAATTTCTAATTTAGATATAAAAGCAACCTTTCTTTAATCTAAGCTTCAAAAAAACAAAGCTAGTAATAAAATTATTTAAGAAAAACTAAAAAAATTATTAGAATGTCTCTTGATAACTAAAATTCTATTGTAATAAAATTATTTAAGAAAAACTAAAAACTTCAAAAAACTTAAATGTATATTATTGACTACAACCATGAATGGAAGATACACTATGAAGCTGTGAATGTGATCGAAATTATTGAAAGCACCGTGAGAATAAAATGGGTTCAAGAATACAAGCCTATATTATTTACAAAATCTACTTCAAGAACAAAATCTGAAAATGAATGAAAATAGGCCAAATATTTTAGGAAATGCCAAAAGTTGTGATATTATGTGGAAAAAAGCTGAAACAAATCCCTCTATTAAAATCAAGATTTCCAATAAATATAATAATTCTCTTAGTTATGAAGGTGCTCTCTAATTCAGACACACTTTGGCTGCTCCTCTCCAATATGTCATTCATCCCATTCACAATCAGACACTTTACTTGATGAAGAGCATAAAAGAAAATTAAAGAAAGAATTTTAGGGCATGTCATTTATATAATTTTTGGAGTTTCCTTTTTGGAAATGTCAAATATACAAAAGTTTGTTTTATTGAGTATTGGGTCTCTACCACACAACCATGAGGAAGAGAAAATGAACAAAAATAAAAATACCCAAAATGCTATGAAGGTCATGGCCATTAGAACACATAAAGCCCTCAAAATAATGAAAATAGTAAGTTGAGAGTGCAAATTTTTACATTTTCTATAGAAAGAAAGTAACCAATCAAGATTTGTGCAAGAAGATATAAGGGTTTTTATCATATTGCCTCTACTGAGCTCGAATTGAGCCTATTCTCATAGAAATCTAAGAGATAAGAATAATGAAACTTACACAAGATTGTTGTAAAGGAGACACCCTCCAAAGTCTTCAGAAATGAGCCTTAAAGATACTCCAATGGCATTCAAACAAAGATGAGAGATATCACAAATGGTAAGCAAAGGAAATACAACAGAAAAATACCAAGTGAGCTCAATAAAATGCTTCAAAACGGAGAATACTTTTTAGTTTCAAAACCAAAGACTTACCTTTGCAAGATTTTTTTTTCAAGAAAATCATCAGAAACAACATAATGAGTCACCATTCCATTCTCAAACCCTACCTAGGCATGGCAGTGCTAAGTTTTCTCCAAAAATACAAGTGAAAAATGGAATGAGTTTCTTCTCCAAAAATACAAGTGAAAAATGAAATGGGATTAGGGCTTGGTTTCTTTTTGATTTAGGGTTTTTTCATTACCCTAGGTTGAATGGTTGATTTTTCACATTGTATTAAAGAAAATAGGTACCTTTTTATGATTTTTATTAGAAAAGTCAAATACCATTGCCCACTTTCCCGCTTCTTTATTTCATTTCCTTACTTCATTTGATTTTGATTTCAAAATTAAATCTCCCACTTTTAAATATATTATAATATTATATTTATATTATAATATAAATATTAAATTATATTATAACAATTATATTTTATAATATAAATATTATATTATAATATAACAATTATATTATATTATTATATAATATATTATATATATAATAATAATATAATATTATATAATAATATATATTATATAATATCATATTATATTATAATTTATTATTATAATATATTGTATTGTAATATAATATATTATTATTATTATATTATATTATAATACAATACACTCCCTCAATTCATTTTTTTTAATTAACCACTTTAATATCATATTGTCTAATTTTTATGTGTGACTAATTATTTAGTCATCTTTATTTATATTTTGAAATGAAAGATAGCCCTCAAAATGCAATTGGATTGTTTAAATCATATTTTTTTAGTGAAATTGACCACAATTGCTCTTTGATACATTTGACATGCTAACACAACATGAAAATCAAAATTGGCTTCAAATCATAGTTAAAAACATTAATGATTCATTAACATAATGAGTAATAAAAGTTAAAGAATGCAAATGTTAATTTTTTTTATAAAATATGTGAAGGCCTTAAGACTGCACTGAGAGCCAATTCCTTCCACACAATAAGTATTTTTGGTGCATCAAGCAACCTAGGTGGCCAAATGGCCCCCTTAGGTAGGGGTCCCATGAGGGGGGCTTAAGCTCTATGGATTATGATCAAATTTGAAAGAAAAAATAATAGAGTAATAGTCATTAATTTAGTCATTTATTTAGTCATTTATTTAGTCATTTAGTTGTGATTTTACCCGATGACCAAATTAGTCACTTATAAATGACCAAATTAGTCATTTATTTGCCAAATTCTACTAGTGTTAGTCATGTGACTAAAAGTTTTAGTCATGTAGTCATTTATTTGCCAACTTCTACTAGTGAATATCAATCAAAAAATCAAAGGGATAGATGATAGGGACCTTGGGGAAGAAGAAAATTTATATAGCCCCATCTCAGCTCCTCTCATATAGTCAAAAATTTATATGCACAATAATTGTTAAATGTTAAAAATAGGGTAGAATGTATGGAAGGAAGGGAACAAAAAAGTGAATGAAAGATTCCTAAAAATAATGTAAACTAGGATTTAGTAGAAGAAAATAGAGTGATAAAAGAGAAATTGGAAGCATTGTAAATGGTTATATAAGTAGGGGAATATAAATTAAAATCCATAAAAAAAACATGGCAATACATATAAAAATTAAGAAAAGAAAATTTAATCTTGGTAGACCCAAAAATGTCATAGGGTGGAACACAATCCTTGCAGTAGGAAAGAATTTAGGGGATAGAAGAAAAAAAGTGTAATAGAGAAATCAACTCAAATGATGTCAAATAATGTTCTCAAGAAGTTAAAATCCAATCCAAAGGGATAAACGAGGCAATAGAAAAGGATAGAAAAGCACAAGAAAGCGAGAATAGAGTGAGACGAGAAAGAGAAAAAAATATAATTAGAAGAGGGGTAAGAGATTATAGAAAAGTTGAGAGTGCCTTCAATATTACAAGTTATTTTCTAAGGGACAAGTTGAAGTGGAGGGGATAAATATTCCAAGAAAGAAGGGTTAGAAAATTAAGTGAAGAGGGTATTAGGTAAATCAAATTTTATTTAATGAATATAGAAGAAAAGTTCCAACGTCTAAGAGATAAAAGGCTTTTGAAAGGCTTTTGTTTCTTCTTGGAAGAAATGCAAGAAGAGTGGAATTGGCCAAAGTAATACCAACAAGGAATAAACATAAACATGCATGGTTGGAAAATGGAAAAGCCATCATGACCAATTTCTTTATCCTAAAGCACAAAAAAAAGAGAATAACAAAGGGAAAGCAAGGTTAAATTTGGTAACATTATATATAAAAAAGAGAGAATGAGTGAAAACATAAAAAAATGGGCTTGAACCTTTAGCAACAATCCAAATAGTAGGTAGCCCCCCCTCCTCCCTCCTCTCCCCTCCCCTCCCACTAAGAGCACTTAAAGCTAGTGTGTTGGAACTATAGAAGTTACCTATAGAGAAGGTGCCTTGGGTTAGGGCCCATCGGTAATGAAAGAGACATAATATGTATCATAGAAACTCATGAGAATGATGGGTATAAGATACCTAATTTTGAAGGTTTCATGAAATTTATAATTTGGAATTACAATCACATTGAGGTCTTAATAAAAATAATTACTAGGAAGAAACAATTGGTTGGAAAAAATGATGCCAATGACCAATGCATCTAGTTTAAAATTTTTAAGAATGGAAAGCACATTAGAATTGTTGCATTTTATTCCCCCCACCCTAGATGTCAAACCTATATTTTTTTTAGTGATAAAAAATAATATTTCATCTTTCCTATAATAGGGAGAACTTCTTATAGTGGATGACTTCAATGTGAAGACAATAAATGAACAAACTAGCATCTTATGAAACAAGGAGAATAACAATCCTCTATGGATTGTAGTTAAGAGAAAGATTAGTAATTGTCAAGGTATTCAATGGATAATGGGGATGTTAATTTTTTTGGTGAAGAATCATTTCTACTTGTGGTATTTCTTATTTGTTTATTTGCAACAGTGTGGGAAAATGGAAGAAATCTAGAAATTAATGGAGCAAGTGTTGTTGACTATGATATTTGTTCACAAAGATTGATTGGAAAGATAATATAGGTTGTGATTGAATACCCCCTTGATGATTTAAATTCAAATCATTTAATCCAGGGTAAATTTTGATATCTTGGAAAAAAGAAAACATGCATGTGATACAAGGATAATCTACTCACTGATCCTCAACAAAGAGAAATTATATTTTAACCCAAGAAAAACAAGTGTTGTCAAATATGCTATTTGTTTGCAAAGCTTGATTAGAAAGATACTAGAGGTTATGATTGAAGATCCCCTTGACGATTTAAAGTCATATCACAATCTAGTGCGAATTTTGATATCTTGAAGAAAAGAAAACATGCATGTGATACAAGAACAATTTACTCACCAACCCCTCACAAAGGGAAAATTTATTTTAACCCAATAAAATTGCAATATATTCAAGGAAAATTTATAATTAATGTAGAATGAAAGGAATAGATTGCATGGTCTACCAAGTCATGAGCTAACAAACATAATTCAAGAGGTACTTGAAGGTTGCAAAAGGTCCAAGAATAAGAAGAAGATGATAAGTTAGTTTCTAGAAAATGCATGGTTTGATGAGGATTGCAAAGCTACAAGGAGAGCTATCAAGGAGCTAGGCAAAGAAAAGAAAAACACAAAGCTATAAAAGTAGATTTTAAAAGAAAAAAATAGAGTTGATGTTCATAGAATTAATCAAGAATTTTGGGGGTAAAAATTATAACTCATGTAGGTACCTTAGAAATTTTTAGGAGTGATATTGGAGTCAAGCAAGTCTTCCCACTATCTCCTACTCTATTTGGCTTTTATATTGACAAACTTGAAGAATGGTTGAATATGAAGGATGGGGATAGTGTTTTCTTGAGTGAGTATGTTATCAAGCTCCTCTTGTGCACAAATGATCTTATTTTGATTGTGAGGTATGAACAAGGGTTGCAAGAGAATTTTTGTTTCCTTAAGCACTTTTACAAAGATGTGGGTATGCAAGTTTCTTAGAGAAAGTAACTTAGGAGTACAAATTCTTAGGGATCTGGACTTCAACAATATTAGTTAGAAAAATTGCAAAAGGAAAATAAATTTGGGGGGTGGATAGTATTTTTCTTCTCTTCAAAATAAGTGTAGAGACGCAAAGTTATGGGATTGAAAAACTATTGAAACTCTATTTGGGTTATTAGTAATTTTGGTGGTGCTTTATGGATGTGAAATTTGGGCTAGTAGTACTTTTGACAATAAATTGATTTAGAAAAAAGAGAATTCAAAAATGCACGAGCAAAAGTAAACTCAAGTTAAAGTGCCAATCCCCTATGAGATTCTTCAAGTTGAAAACATGTGCAATTCCCATTGAAGCCATAACTATGATGTGCAATAATATATTTGGAAAAAATAGGCATATGAAATTAAGTTTTTGGCACAATCTTGTCTTTAAAGATGTTATGAGAAAAATAAAGAAGTCATGGATAAGACAAAATTGTAGGTGGATGAACAAATGACACATACACTTGAATACTTTCCCTAATAATAGTAAATATATAAAGAATTTTATTGTTGATAAATTTCATAAGGTTATATGGGAAAATATGTTAGGGGGAAAAAAAAATTACCTTCCTCCACTTGAAACCAACAAGAAAAAGGTCTATTTAGAGGCTAGTATCCCATGGAGGTCAAAGATTTTCATTGCCCAGTTGAGGACTAACTTGCATTGTCTTCGATGTGAAAAAGGTAAGTAGAAAAGGCCTAAAGAGGTTTGGGAAGAGAGGGATTGTGTCTTTTTTATAGTGGGGATAGTGGAAACAAAAACACACTTCATTCTAGATTGTAATGCATACAAAGACATCTAGGTCAAGTATTTAAGTATTTTAGTAGCAACATCTTTTCATGATTTATTTAGCGAGGAGGTGGTGGAGAAAATGGGAGAGTTCATTATCAAATTGAATAGTAGAAGATCATCACTTCACAAAGCAAAAATATTAAAAATATTCTATTCTATTCTATGCTTGTTCATGATGACCATTTTCTCTTTTTCTTATTCTTAATTACAATTTTATCTTATGTAAGTAATAATATAATTTAATTTCATCTATAATCCACTCTATCTAATTTCTCTAAATTATTGACTATGCAAAAATCTCCCTAAATTATATATATCACCAAATCACAAGATCTAACAACATCAAGACAACTAATAATAGTGACAATAAGAACAAAATCTAATAATAAAAAATCAAGTAGTTTTTCTTTTTTTCTTTTTTAAGTATGACACCCAGCCATATTTTCCATCAAACTCCTGAAATTCAATCCCGATCCTTTTTACCATCTAATATTGGATGAGTGGATATACATACCAACTCCCTAGGGACATACAAGATTTTTAAATAGCCGTACATATTAATTTCCACATATGTTTGATGTTACATATTTTAGAGACGGGATTGTGGGACTTTGATTGATGCCGAAGCCTTGATAAATGAAATGTAACCTTACATCATTGACGATGATGACCATACAGGGATGCACATTGTTTTTTAGTTCGAGTGTTTGATACTTCCGAGAGACGAGCATAATATTTTTGCTGATATGATTGATAGGTCTAAGAGGATAAGCATAAGAGTCAATCTATATTAGGATAAGCATTGTGTTTGAGCTTATAGAATTGAGGTCTATTACCTATTTAAGTAAACGGAGATAAGCATAAGTGATTTTTTTTAGAATAAATGACAATTAATGTCAGGTACACTCAAGGACATGATATATTTAAATAAAAGTGGTTTAGGGTTTATAAGGTTATTTTTCTTGATATACTTAAATAAAAGGTGGTTTAGGGTTCATAAGGTTATTTTTCTTTAGATCTACAATTAATTTTGATAGGAGGTAGAGGTTTGATTTTTTCTTATATTAAAAAAAAATATATCTAATTTTTATCATTAAATCAAGTTTAATTGTATTATAAATTATGATCTATAAATGGTTAAGTGTGTTTTGAAATTTTTGTTGTGATGTAAATGTTAATTAAATATAAATAATTATTTAAAAAGATGATGTAAGTAGAATAGTTCTTTTAGATTATAATTTGATGGGAAGGGTTAGGTATATTGAGTTTGTTTACATTTTTAATTATGAAAATATTAAATGAAGTTGAAACATCTTAAATTAGAAGTTACATGAACTTTATATAAACAAATTATCTATATTTTGTTTGAAAATCTAAATTTTAATATTATGATGAAAAATTATTTTAATAATTTTTATGTGTGCATAATTAGTGTATATTATTCCAATAAATAAATTAAAAAATACATAAATAATTCTTTAGTAATTTTAAAATGAAAGAATTATGTATATGTTTTTGTATTTAATTATAAAATAACATATCAATTAAAATATTGTTGAAATATTTCATAAAATATTATATTATTAAATATTTTATAACTTAAACTATAGATTGAATGTATTTGCTTTTTCCTTGAAGAGGAAATAAACACACCCCTACAAATATATAAGATTTAATTAAATGATAAATTAGGTAATGCAATTAAGTCCTATATATATAGCCAACACTTATAACTAATTAAACAAATGAGAGAGTTAGGATCAATAAGCTAGTTTTTCAATTGTAGTTGACATGGAAGATGTAGTTGTGTAGTGTATTGGATGATTGGATCCAAGAATATGAAATTATATCTCTATTGAAACTCTACCATAGACCTATTTATGACCTATTTCATGTGTATGGATGCTTTTGTATACAATTCATTCATGGGGTGGAAGGATTATGTCTTTATTGGCATGATTTCATCTTCTACTATCATGAACTTCTAAATCATGTGAATTTACAAGGATATGTATTTCAAGATCCATGTGACACTAATAATTTCCATTACGGATTTTCTATAAAAGGATTTTGGAATAAAATTCCCTTAACTTCAAATTAAACTCGTAATGCTAATTGCATAAGATTTTAAGATAAAAAAGATACACAATGAAAAATGTCTTGGTGTCTATTATTTGCCAATGATTCATGCAATTCTTAAATATTGCTAATTGATAGTGTTATCAATATGATATAAAATGATTTTCAATCTCTCCAATAATTTGTAGATGGATAACTAGTGTCCTAGAACATATTCTTAAAAATTACATCCTAGGTTCTCACTTTAGACATTTTCACATAAAACCTAGTAAATAATAACATTTTTGTTAAAAGTTAGGCTTGAAATCAATAGGGGAAGCAATTTATTCAATTAGGAGGATGCTATTAGAGGTGCAATACAAAATGAACAAACATATTATTTTGAATTACTATGAAACTTTGAGTCAAGGAAGGCTAAAGGAAGGTGGGTTATTTATATTTTTATTATATTATGCATGAAATAATCTTAATTGAGTGTTAGAATCTCATATTTATGAAAAGTTTGAAAATGAGCGTAAATGAATGGAGAAAATAGTGAAGTATGCACTTTTATCCTCTACATTTTCCTATGGTTTGTCATGCCCGTGAGTTACATGAATCATTAATGATAAAGTAAAGAAAATAACTATGTAAGTCCCACATTTGGTGATACCTTTATTGCAACATTATACTGGATATTTTATTATAATGTTATTTTGATCTATTTTGAAGGAATATTATATGTGAGATTATGTGATGTTTTATATTACTTGAAAGATTGTATTATATAATTTTTTTTATAAGTGATGGCTAGATATTTTGAGTTCATTATTTTTATATGATGCTATGATGATATTTTCCATAGATATATGATATAAATTATCCTAATTCATAATTTTGTTGTCATATTATCATTATAGATATTATATGAGCTTATTTAGATGCATGTGTATCACATATATTATTTATTTTATAGATTTAAGAATCCATATCTATGATGAGATTTATGAGATGGATTTTCATGAATACTAGTATGCTAGAGATATAGTGTGTATGACATGTGTATATATCCTCATTGGATTTAATTGTTGTTTCTTAGGCTATTATTCTTGATTTATTTGATGAGTATCATGGGTGTATAGGAAACAAGTGTAAGCCAAAAAGAGTTAATTCAAAGAGAGTAATAAGAATATACTCCCACCATCATAATCCACACATGTGATGATTAAGTTATATATATTTGCATACAAGTATAGCCACATACCCACATCATGTGAGAGCTTGGGTATCTCTTTTGAAACCTTAAAAACTATTATACATCATGGTGTCTAACGATGTTCTAAGTCTTTATAAATGATTAATATTTATTTGTGCATTATTATTTAAAAATGTTCAAAAAAATTATTAGTTAGATTTATATATAAGTGGTATCTTTTATCCATCTAAAAAAGATAATTTCATGTATTTTGGGTGTAATTTATCTTTTAGTTTCATGTTAGGTTTAATATTTTATTTCGAGAAGATATGTTGGATTGGTAAAATATCTTAGATCTAAAAATTTATGAGATTACCTTATTATTCATAATCTAATTTATGGACTCTTGCTTCATTTGGAAGGAAAGGATATTGTAAATAGTTTATTGGATGAAGGTGTGCTAACTAGAGTAAAGTTATTTAAACAAAAGGAAGGGTTAAAAAGAGGGTCTACCTCTTTGTTAAGGGATGAATTTACATATTGAGGAGGAGAGTTTGAGAAGATGAATATGAAGAAAATCAAGAGCATTTTAGATTTGTGAAATATTTGAAGCTTGGAAGCACTCTTATATTTTTGGGAAATCTTGGATAGAATGCCCAAAGATTATATTAATACAACTCTTTGGGATCTTTATCTTGGAAAGAGGTTTGATATTATTTTTATTTATGCTCTTTCTTCATTTTAAATCCTTTCCTTGATTTAAATACTATATTTTTTCTTCCATAATATGTTTATAGAAATGGTAAATTTTTCTCATTTGCTATGTTTCATTTTGATCAAAATGAATGTAAGAGCATCTAATAATGGAGTTGTGGATGCATAAAATTACCTCTCAACACTTTTTTTCTGCCATATCCTAACATCACTCAATACATCCTACATTTATCCCCTTCCAACTATAGGAATACTCAAGATCATTGAGAGGGGGGGTGTGAATCAATGATGCACAAAAAAAAGAATTTAAATAATTTTTAATAAGCATAAACTTCAATGGACACACATAAGAATCATCATGACACAAGATTTATAAGTGGAAAACCCTAGAAAGGGAAAAACCACTGTGTGAATGTTGGTTGGGATTGAATAACCAAGCCAATCCTCACACATTGTTAATTAGTAGGTCTCACTGACTAAATTCTCACTAAATACAATAGAGCACCAAATCTTTAAGAAATACAGGAGCACTACCTCCAATGAGAAATGAAGGATCTAGAAATACATGTTACTACTCTGTTTACAATATGTTTTAGATCACCTAACTCCCTTGTTTTACATTAAAAAATTCAATACTTCTCCCTCCTTACAAACATGCATAATAATTTCTTTACATGAATCCCCTTATTTCAACAAACATAAACAAGAATCTCACTGATGTATGTATGAATAAAGGACTTTCAATCTCTACATACACCTTGACTATAACCTTCTTTGAATGAATCAACTAGATGATACAAAAAGACTATTACATAATCATTTCCCAGACAAACATTATATTTCAATCTCATGAACATTTGCACATTCAGATCAATGTTAAAAAAATGAAACATTTTTCTTCAAATCAAACTCTTGCTATTGACTCATTTAGATCATACCAATTTATGCAATGAAAAACACATTTCATAAATTCAATCACATAGAGGTATCATAAAAACCTTCTACAATCTATTCTTCAAGTATCCTTTACTGTGTACTATTTTAACACAAACATGGTATCAATGTCTTCAAAATATTCTCACAGAGCTCGAACCACACTTAAAACACATTGGATGCATGGGCTTTACTACCTATTCCATCATTGTCACAAAATAGTTACAAAATTGTTAAGAAATTGCTTCAAACTAGAAAACAGACAAATTCCCGTCAAAGTCATGTTGAGAGACATGATTGTTGGAAGTCATTAAAGGTTTAAAATCCCATCATTGATATTTTTCTTTGTGCCATCAGGCAATCAAATATCAGTCATTTATGTCTCTATTCATGCCTTTTCATAAAGGAATGTCAGAAGTGCCTGGTTTGAAAAGGTTAAGGGGTTGGTCACCATACAAGAGTGACCCTCTTAAGTGGTCACTTAAGTAACCTTCCACTGGTAACAACAAGTCACCTTAAAATTATAAGAAAAGTGAGCTTGTAGTTAACCTTACATTGATGACCTTCATAAGGCATAATACCTAATGCTCTTAGGATATAGAATAGACCTAGGGTTTTAGATATGTTTATTACTTTAGGTTATAGGTTATAGTTATCTCAACAATCAAAACCATAAAATGAAACTACTACCATATTACTTCATCCTCTATAAGCCTTCGAGATAGATAAGAAATAAAAGCAACTCCAACCTTGTGAAAGATAAGAAATAATAATAATGTTTTTACAAAACTCTTCCTTTAACAACATTATTTTATGCAAAACCCTTTTATTGAATAACATTTCACTATAGCTCTGAATGATCAACAAACACCTTGTAAAAACAAACATTCTTTTATGACACTATCAACTCACCATCTCAACACACTTCTGAATGATCATGCTCAATCACTTTGTCATGAAGCAACTCTTCACTTTTGCATCAATACCATGAAATGAATAAAAAAGTATCAACACCATGGAATGAATGAACAAGTACCCTTTTCCATCTTTGACATCTATGACAATCATCAACATACCCATTGACATCATTGACATCTATGACAATCATCAACATACCCTTTGTCATCTTTGACATCTATGAAAATCATCAACATACCCTTTGTCATCTTTGACATCTTCACTATTTTTGCATCATCACCATTTTTACTGTTGCATAACAAGTACTTTCACTTCAATGTTTTTACATCATCACCATTTTTCATTGTTGCATGACAAGTACCTTCACTTCACTATTGCATCAACAAGATGGAATTGACCTTTGATATCAATGACCTTTGACATCAATGAAAAACATTAACACCAACATCAATTAAATAAAAACAATTATTTGATTAACATATCCAAACATCTTCCTACTATCAATTAAATAAATTCCAATCATTTATTTGATTAAATAATCATTTAAAAAAAATCTCTATATTCTAATCTTGATTAAATAAAATCAATATTTATTTGATTAAGTTCATCTTTTCTATAATTACCATTCTAAATAAATTAAATGAATACATAATATTTATTTAATTCTCAAATACCCCCTTAAACCATTATTTGACTAAAAATTAATTAGTTAACTAATTTATCACCTACAATCCTAAGCATCTAGAGCCAATTCAACCTTACAAATAGATCCATGCATGTACATAGTCCCCATTCAATACAAGTATCCATAAATTCCTCTCATCAAATATTGGCATCCATTCAATCTAAAACATTTAGTCCTTCACAAAGCTCTAAAATTTAACATTTTTGTGACTTGGAGGATTCTCATGCATCCAATCCTTTCAATAAATATCCTCCATTGATATTCCAAATCAATCTCAACTCTCGATTCTTAATCCTTTAGGTCTATAAATAGCTCATCATATGAACCATTTTTAAGAGCTCAGGGAATATAATGTTATGTTATCAATTTGAGATCCTTACATCCAATATTTCATCAAAAATCCATCTTGAACACATCAAATGTTCAAGATAAACAATATAATTTTTGATGATGGATTTGTATTATGTTTCATCTTTTATGCATTAGTCTCTTAATTTCATCAAATGTTTATAATTAGATATAAAATTAGTTAGAATCCTTTTATTTGTGTTATATGATTACTTGTACACATTTTGACATGTTTAGTGGGAACCACATCCATTATAACATCCTATGTAATTTCTCATTGAAAATTGGTGATTCAAGACACACATCTATTATTTTAGAGCATTCATTCATGTTCCAACAAATCATCTACACTTCAACATATCCATTAATATTTTAGGTGCTCACTAGCCCTATAGATTTAAAATAATTTCTTCCTCATCTTATAGGGTTTTGGGAATTTTCTAACATATTCTTGTAGGGTCTTAGATTTCTAACCCATTTTCAAGTTGTGTTAATCATTTGTATGCAATTTTAATCATTTTTTTTAGATTTAGTATTAGTTTTTGGTCCTAATAAATTGGTATATCAATGCCTATTTTGGTATATCTATAAACATTTCTATATTTTAATATTTCCTAATCTCTAAAATTAATCACCTATACTTTTATCATCATTGTTCACTAACCCTTTGTAGATTTTTATTTTTTGGGGTTTTTATTGCTAGTTTTTATCATTCTACTATGTAGGTTTCACCTTTTAGCATTTTTTATTTATTTATCTTTTTCTTTCATTGAAAAAACACACCTATTTCATAAATTAGCATACCCAAGGTAATTTCTTGGTAAAAACCGAACTCACCTTTTAGTTTTTTTAGGCATGGTTTATAATTTCTATTTGAGTATTTACATTTTTGTGTCCCTATCAATGCATGTGTCTTATTATAAATTTTGTCAGTTTTTTGGATTTAATGCTTTTCAATAATTATTTTTTGCAATTTTTTTGGTGCTAATGCTCTATTTTTGTAGCATTATATTGGTCTAAGACACTTTAAAACTACTAAATTATTTTTTGTAGGTTTACTTATCAAAGAATCCATCTTTAAACACTAGCTTTGTTGCACACTTGTATGCTAATGGAATTAACCCTTGTTTTCTTTGATTAAGGTGTGTATTCTCTCTACTTGTATCAAAAGATGATATTGGATATGAAAAAAAATTATTATTATACTTTAATTAGTTTATATCCCAAGGGGATCAAGTTATGTATGCTCTTCTCTTGTACCACAGGGTGAATTTATAAATCATAAAAACTTGACGTTTCTTCTTAGTATACTTTCCCTTGTATTTCATCACCAAGGGGGATGGAATGAACCACACATTATAGTAGGTTATATAAAAGGTGGAAATAATCAAAATATTCACCCCAAAGGAGAGCTATCATGTTTGACATAACCTTGTTGTCCAACTTGAGGTGACAAGGTGAAGTGGAGTGTGTTGACCTTAACCACATGATTTTAGATAATGATCCTATTCATGTATTTTTCCTCGCATACCCTTGGATGTATGTTACCATCCTTTATCCTCTTATTGATCCTAGATATGGCCTCTTAAATCACATGTAGTTGTGATGAACTCATAAGCAATTAGAGTTAGGAAGTTACTCACACCCTACCTCTAGAAATGGGTTTCTAAGCCATGTATTCTTTCCTCTTACACCTTTGAGTGATCTTGAGTGGTAAAAAATGGTTAGTGCCTCCTCATGAACCTACATGCCATGAATAGATGAGGAATATTGGAGGTATCAAATTCACATACACACCTACTTGAGTAAAATAGGTTTCTCATGTTCTTGGCGTGTCTTCTAATGTAAAACCAATAATTCATAATCACAATCTATTGTTTTTCAAACTTACAACATCCCAAATCAAAACCAAACTTTGAAAATACTAAATTAAAAAAATCCTCTTACAAAAGGTTGAAATAATTACCATGATCAACCATCAAATATAAGTACTAATCCTAAAACCACAATCTATTTTTTAATCAAATCACAAATCCATCCACCAAAATCAAACCCAAAATTAAAATCAAGATCTTTAACACAATAATACTTAAGAATTTTCTTATATTAAGTATAGAAATCCAAATCAAAATAGTATTCCTAATCCTAGATCACTTAAACATTTTTAATTTTTTTTATATTAATATATTAAACAAAAAAAAATCAAACTCCAAACCTAATATTGCTTAAGAAATTATCCTATATTAAGCATACAAATCAACTTATCCACATCAAATCAAATCATTGACCTAAGATATTATCTTAAAAAAAACATTTCAAACCATACTCTAAACCAAAATCATAACCACCACTAAATCCCATCAACCTTAGCAACATACTAAAGGTTTTTCAAAGTCATCAAATCTAAATATAAACCACTTATCATAAAAGAAAATGGTTTATCCAATTTAAATAAAAATATAATCTAATCATCCAAAATGCAGTCCAAATAATTCTTGAAATCCAAACCAACACTGTGAATCCATTTTATTTTTATAATACCCTTGCCACAACCAATCTATAAACCCCTTCTATGATGATGATGAGGATAATAGCCTTGTCAATCAAGATAATATAATCCATTTGAGTATAATGATGGTGATAATAGTTTTGTGGACCAATAAAATAATACCTTTGATGATATTAACTCAATATCTCTTTCCATAAGCTCTATTCTCCTAAGCATAAACCATATAGAGCATATAGACCAAGAATTCTTAATTACATGTAAGGTATAGACTTCATATGACTAGAATTATTCTTCTAATGGAATTCTTTCTATTAGATGATATGATCAAAAGAAGGTTGGGATAAATTAATTAGTTAATTTTGTGTGATGATGAGAATACCATTGAGATTTGGTTATGTTATTCATCCTACACATATACAATAAGTAAGTATTTTAATTGTAACTATTATGTATGTATTCAAACTAATATTGAAAGGCCTAATGTTTTAATGTTTTTTGAAAAGGAATATATCTAGGTTATTCTATATTTGAAGGGAATAAGTGGATGTTTTAAGTTGTGTAAATTGTATGATTATTTGATTAAGAGAAGGTTTTTTAATTGATCATAGAGATGTTAATGATATTTTAGATGGACTAGAATGATGGTTTTGTTCTCATAGAAAAAGTTGATATTCTTATGTTTATATGGATTGTCTTAGTTATTATTAGATATATGAGTTGATGGATTTTAGTTGACTAATGCTAGTTGTAGTTATACTATGATGATAGGGCGAGTTTCTTTATGTAAATATGCAAGTATATGTTTATCAAGATAAGATTTAATAGGTTATATGTTCATTTGTGGAAGTTTAGAAAATTATTCAATTTCTATTGATTTAATGATTAACTAATGTAGACATGGATTTTGGAAAGTGAATTGATTTGAAATATTATTGTTGTTATATGTTAGGATATAGTTATGAATGATTTGACTATTATCATTTCTTATAAATATAATACTATCTATGTATCAAGTTTGCAGGTGAATTACCAAAGGAAATTTGGGGTCACATAGAAATTCCAATTTTATTTTCTTATGCAACCAATTTTAATTCATTTGGAGGAATTAAGATCATATGTATGTGTGTGATGTAGTGATGTAAATATGTTGACTTGTAAAGTATTTCATGTCTTGTGATGTAATTTATTTG
Organism: Sequoia sempervirens; assembly: GCA_007258455.2. Classification (NCBI taxonomy): domain Eukaryota; kingdom Viridiplantae; phylum Streptophyta; class Pinopsida; order Cupressales; family Cupressaceae; genus Sequoia; species Sequoia sempervirens. The sequence goes on from VDFB02281492.1 coordinate 807,726,390, forward strand.
TGAGAAAGATTTATTTCTATTATTATTTGTGAGTTATTTTATAGTTTTTCACTTTAAGATTTTTATGTGTTTTTTTAAGTGAATTGATCAAATTTTTATAGTCTAAATATGACCCAAGATGTTAGGCATAGGGATAAGGGTTTTATTAAACCTTAATAATACCTTTTAAATTGTTTTTAATAACCTTAAACTTCCCATTCCAAAAAGGTGGCGAAAATGGGGAAGTTATTTGGTTGGTTGGGTAGTTATGGAGAGGAAGTTTTCCCCCTTTTTCTATTTATGCTATTTTCTTGAGTTTGGGAAGGGGATTTTCCCTTTTGGATTTCCTGATTTTTCTTTGGCAATTTATTTTGGTAGAGAAAATTTCTAGGTTGGAAAGGAAAGGAAGAATGGTAGAGAGGAATGAATGGAAGAAGGAGTCTTAAAGGGTCTCCATCAAATCTATCAATTTTGGATAGAATTTCAAGATAGGATCCAACCCTTGTGTTTAGACTTTGTAATGTTTGTACAAATGTTGATATTGTGTGTTTTTACTTTGTGTGATTGTTTTGAAAATGGCGAATCTTTTATGAAACTATCAAATGTTTTATGGGGGTTTTGTTGGCAATAAGTGTTTTTTATTGATTAAGTAGGGAAAAGGGCCTTGACCCGAGAAATTAGTACAACATGATAAGAATAATAGGTGGTAAGAAATAGAAAAAATAGGAAGCCCTCCAAACTTCCCCCCTCCCACAAATAAAATGCTTAACCAATTTCCATTCGATCAAACATAACAATTTTATCATATGAATAAAAATACCTTAATCTAGCATCAGTGGCATCCTTCCTAACCCATCTATAGTCCTTATAAACATCTATCATAATGTTCCTACTTAAAATATAAACAACGTTATAGATATTTAAGTATTGGCACCTAAAGCCATAACCAGTAGCAACAATCCTATAAAAAATAGTAGAGATAATCATCAAAACAAAAAGAAAAGCCACACAAAAAACAACCAATCTATGCATCCTCGATCAACTTCCATGCTTTCATTGGGTCTTCAACAATGCTATTCATTGTTTCCTTCAGCTCCATCTTACCAACCAAGTCTTCACCATCACCCACTACTTTTTTCTTTTGTTGTTTTTTGATTTTTCCCATGTTAGAAACAGTAGCCATAACAACCTTCTTCATAACAACGTTGACCACTATACACAAATTCTGAA
>VDFB02281492.1:807727698-807879958 GCA_007258455.2 Sequoia sempervirens
CTTTTTCTACTTCATCCTCTTCATTTGTATCCACAATATCAACTTTTTGCTTCTTTGTACTTGCTTCATCTTGTGAAGCTTTAGCTTTCCTCTTCTGGATGAATTGTGGTCCTTCTTCCTCTTCTTATTCATCATCAATATTCACAACCAAGTACTGCTCGCTAGTAGTCTTGGTCTTCACTCTCCTTTTTATAGGACTAGTTTGTTGTGCTGCCTATGCATCCATTTTCTTCTCAAGCCTCTTTTGTTGTTTTATCAGAGAAGTCTTTTCCTTCATCGAATCACTTTCAGGTACTTTCCTCTTCTCTCTCAAGGTAGACTTAGTCTTAGAGGACTTTTGAGCAACTATATCTCCTTAAACCTGATGGACCTCCTAGAGCACTAGACATAGCCTTATATTTTTCCACTTGTTCTTTGGAGAGGCCCATATCCTCTGCAACTGTTGTAGTCATTTTCAAAACTCTCTTGTCGATCTATTTTTTCCTTTGGTCCTAGTGGACTTCCATGGAATTCTCTTCATATATTCCATACCTCCCTTCAGAGGTGTCCTTAGGTTTGGTTAACATGTAATCTACAGACCCCACAATCTCTTCCTCAATGATTTCATGTACCATTTTTGATATCCATATTGTTTTGGGCTCTACATCCTGTATAATGCATTCATCTTTTGAAACCATCAAGATGATTTCCTTCTAGTACTTCTCCACCATTTTCCAGGGAATCCTTGTTGAGATAATGTGTCTCAACCTTGCAATTATATAAGGTTTATTGTTGATAGATATACATATCCTAGTTACATTGATAGGTGTAATATACAATGGGAGCATCAGGTGGAGGGGAGGAGTGGTATGCATGCTAATGTTAATAATTTTTTGTTAACCAAAACTCCTAAATGGTTGAAATACATTAAATTAATGTTATATTGTAAATATAGACCATTCATTACTAGGTTTTAGATCTGATGGTAGATGTTTTGTTGGATTATCTTTACCTATTAGCTAACCCTATTTTATGAGGGAATTATATTATGTCTATGATATTGTGATGTATTATAAGAGTTTGATAGTGGTCATATTGTCTCTAGATCTTTGGTGGTGATACTCTTGTGAGAAGCTTGTTCTACAAGTATATTGTAATATTTTTTATTTCTAAATAATATACTGGGTAACTTTTGGAGTGTGGGGTTTTTCCCCTGAAAGGGTTTCCTGCACGTAAATCTCTATGTTGTGGTATGCATGATATTTATGTTGTTTTTTTTTAATTTTTTGTAATTGCTGAAAAGATCTATATTTTTTTTTACATTATTCTCCTCTAAAGACTAGTGTAGGAAGTTTTTCCGCTACCTTAGCTTCCTTACAAGTGGTATTAGAGTCTGATCACCATTGGTATTAGTTGTGGGTTGTTGGGTTTTTTGAACTAATTCAGATTTGAGTGGGAGATTATGTAGAAGATACTTTGTGATCTTGTTATAGGATTTTTTTAGATGGAAAGTTCATCAAGGATAATAGAGGTGGATAAATTTTCTAGAAATAATTTTGAGATGTGGAAGCTAAAGATGGAGGATCTATTGATAGATTGAGATCTAGGGGATGTTGTTGATGAGAATATTTCAAGGCCTGCAGTTCTACTTAGGCTAATCAATTTGATGTTTTGGACCATAAATACAAGGGTCTAATTAGATTGTTCTTGGAAAACTCTATTTTAATCAATTTCCATGAAGAGATCTCTATACATAAACTATGGAAGAAGCTTGGTGAGATGTATCAAGCTAGATATTTAGTGAACAAGATTTTCTTGAGGAAGAAATTGTATTCCTTGAGAATGGAAGAGGGTGGATGAATCATAGACCACCTGGAAGCATTCAATATGTTGGTGGCTCAATTGGCATCAACTGGTGTCAAAATGGATGAGGAAGAGAAATTTTAGATCTTTCTTTGTTCTTTTTCTAATTCATTGGATCTCTTGTTATGGATATTGGGAGTACTTCTATTATATTGAAGACCAAAGATGTGGTTGGTTCTTTTATTTTTGAAGAGATGAGGAGGAAGATATCCATTCGTGACAAGGAGACCTTGAATGTTCATGGAAGACTTAAGGAAAACGCAAGAAGAATGAGAAGCATGAAAAATCCAAGTCCAAGGGTAGATTTAAGTCTCCTAGAATGTCCAAAGTTATTTATTGGAGCTATGGTAAGCTTGGACATGTTCACAAGGATTGCAAAGAATAAAAGAAGAAAAGAAAGAGATTTGATTCTAATTCTAAGTTCAAGAAGGAAGACAGTGACACTTTCATTGCAACTTTGGCAACTCGTGTTGGTAATGATACATTGAATTAGGTGCATCTTTCCATATGACCTTTAATAGAGATTGGTTTTTTGAATATGAATAATTTGATGGATGTAAGGTGTACTTGGGTGATGATTTTCATTTAAATATTGTTTTATGTGGTAAAGTTAGAATCAGGTTTGCTAATGGTAGAATAAAAAGGATCAATGGTGTGTTGCATATCCTTGGATTAGCACAAAATTCGTTATCTATGAGAAAACTAATAGATGCAGGTGTCTAGGTAGTATTTTATGATGCAAGATGAAAGATGGTTATAGGTGATATGGTGATTGCTATAGGTTTAAGATATGACACTCATTAAGCTTAATGCATGCACTGTTGAGTGCAATAGTACTTCTGTGAAAAGAAAGTCTATGGAAGAGGTGAGGGTTTAATCTTCAATAAAAGGTCATGGATTTTGGGTACCCAAAGGTGCTATGTCTTTTGAATCAAAGTTACCTACAGAGAAAAATATGCTATGGCATGAAAGACTTGGCCACATTGGAGAAAAGGGTCTAAGGACCTTGAAAAATAAAAAACCTTGTTGAAGGTTTGTCTGATTGTAATCTTGAATTTGATTTTTATGAGCATTGCATTTATGGAAAACAAAACCATGTTTAGTTTTACTCGATTTCTCATAAAACTTGCAGTGTATTGGATCTTATTCATTATGATGTGTTTGGTCTTGTAGATGTTCCTTCAATTAGAAAATCCACAGATTATGTTTCCTTTATTGATGATTACAGTAGAAGGACATGGGTATACTTTCTAAAGAGTAAATCTAAAGTTTTCAATTGATTTAAAGAATTTAAAGCAATGGCTGAGTTGCAAATTGAAAGAAAATAAAATGTTTGAGGAGTGATAATGGCGGTGATTTTTTCTCTAATTATTTTGATAGATTATGTAAATATTGTGGTATTCATGGACAAAAGACAACTCTATATTCTCCACAATAGAATGGAGTTGTAGAAAGAATGAAAATGACACTGATGGAGAAGGCTAGGAGTATGTTGAGTGGTGTTGGTCTAGAACAAAGGTTTTGGGATAAAGCTATTTCCATTGCTTTTTACTTGATTAATAGGTCTCCTACATCAGCTCTTGTTGATAAGATGCCTATAGAAGCATGTTCAAGTTGCAAGCCTTCATTAAGACATCTTAGAGTTTTTGTTTGTGAGGCATATGCACATGTACCAAAGGAGAAGAAAAAACAATTGGAGAACAAGGCTGTGAAATGTATCTTCATTAGATACAATTATGGTGTCAAAGGATACAATCTTTTGGATCCTATTGCACATAAGGTAATATAGAGTAGAAGTGTTATTTTTAGAGAAACCAAGGCTTCTTCTATTTCATTGTATCCAAAACAAAGTAAATAGGAAGATGTGATTCAATTTCCTTCTACACCTAAGAAAGTTGAATCAAGGCCCATTGATAGACAAGATGTTGAGGAGAGCTCATCTAGCTCTAAATATTTAGAAGAGGAGGAAGAACCTCTAACTCAGATTGTTCATAGGTCGATAAGGCATATAATTGACCACCTGAATGGTATTCACTTGATGATTGGAGATTTATTTTTTCTTTTGAATAATAACATGCATGGACCTAGAACTATAAGAGGAATTAGGTATGAATGATACATAATCATAGAAGATTGCTATGGATGAAGAAATGGAAGCTTTGAAAAAGAATGACACATGGGATCTTGAGCCATTTCCTGAAGGATGAAAACCTATTGGTTGTAAATGGGTTTTCAAGAAAATGGTTGGTTTATATTGAGGTATTGAGAAGTACAAAGAAATTTTGGTTGTGAAAGGTTACTCTCAAGTTGAGGGTGTTGATTAAGGTGAGATATTTTATTCTATTGCAAAAATTACATCCATTAAATATTTTTTCTTTCTATTGTTGCTTCTTATGATTTAAAAGTTGAGTAAATGGATGTGAAAACTAATTTCCTTCATGGTGACTTGGAGGAGGATATTTATATGACATAGCTAGAGCACTACATGGTGAAAGGTAAAAGTAAATTGGTTTGCGAATTCAAGAAATATTTTATGGCCTAAAACAGAGTCATAGGATGTGGTACTAGAAATTTGATACATATGTTTTGATTTTGGGATTTGAGGGTTCTAAATTAGATCATTGTGTTTATTATAAAATTGATGATCATTTCCTATTTATTGCATTATATAATGATGATATGTTACTTATTGGTAAACATAAAGATATGATTTCAAAAATTAAATCTCAACTTACTACTAAATTTGAAATGAAAGACCTTGGTATAGCTAGACACATTCTTGGGATGGAAATTAGAAGAGATAGAGTGAACAAAAAACTATTGTTTGTCCAAAGTAAGTATGTCAATTCAATTTTATAGAGGTTTAAAATGTCAGATTGTAGACCATTATGTGTTCCTTTTTTAGTTGGAACAAAGTTATCTATTTGAGATTGTCCAACATCTCCATTAGAGATGGAAGACATGAGAAAATTTCCTTACTAGAATGTAGTTGGAAGTTTGATGTATGCTATGGTCTATACTAGACCGGACATTGCTGAAGCAGTGGGAATTATTTCTAGATATATGTCTAATCTTGGTAGAGTTCATTGGGATGCAGTTAAAAAAGTATTGATATATTTGTATGATACCTCATAGTATTCCTTATGTTATCATAGTAATATGACTGAATACAATATTTCCCTTGATATTCATGGTTATGTTGATTAATACTAGGCATGCAATATTGATAGTAGATGATCCACTAGTGCTTATGTTTTTACTTTATTTGGTGGTGCAATTAGTTGGATTAGTAAGTGATAGTTTGTGGTTGCTTTGTCCACTACTGAAGTTGAGTATATGGAAAATACTCATGCTTGCAAAGAAGCCATTTGGCTTAAGAGACTATGTTAAGATATTGGAATAAAACAAGGTACAGTGATTGTTTATTTGACAATTAGAATGCAAATTTTTTAGCTTTCCTCTTAGAGAACAAATGTGGTCCTTCTTCCTCTTCTTCTTCATCATCTATGTTCACACCCAAGTACTTCTTTCTGGTAGCCTTGGACTTCACTTTCCTTTTTACATGACTAGTTTGTTACGCTGTTGGTACAACCTTTTCCTTCTTAGGCCTCTTTTGTTGTTTTAATGGAGAAGACTTTTTCCTTCATCAGAGCACTTTTAGGTACTTTCCTCTTCTCTCCTAAGGTAAGCTTAGTCCCTGAGGACTTTTGAGTAACCACATCTCCTTAAACCTGATGGAACTCTCAGAGTGCCAAACATATCCTTAGATTTTTCCACTTGTTCTTTGGATATTCCCATAGCCTCCACAACTGTTGCAGTCATTTTCTCAAAAATCTTGTTAATCTATTTTTTCTTTTGGTCCAAGTGGAATTCTATGGACTTCTCTTCATATGTTATTGTAGTGTAGAAAAATGTATCTTTGGACATTTTCAAGCTCATTTGTGTCTTTCTTATGGATGTTGGCCTAGTTTTTCCTAGATTTAATGTTGTAATGTGGTCAACACATTCACATTAGGTTTTGGACCCTTGTGAATCAATAAGAACTTTATGATGCCTTGCAAAAGTGTTGTAACCCATTTTTACACTTTTCTAGGACCTTTTTAATATAATTCACTTAAATAACCTCTTTTTATCACTTACCAAGCCTTATTTCAAAGTGTTGTAAAGTGTTGTAACAAAATTTCATGCTTTTCTAGGCTTGTCATCAATAATTTAACCCTTTCTTATGTTTAAATGACCCCTTTATACACTTACATGCCCTACTTAAGTGTATGTTTGAGAATAATCCCGTTAAACAACATTTAATACACTTTAATTCTTGGCACCCACTTAAAATTCCTAAGTGGGACCAAGTCGCCAATAGGGTGACTTAGTCCCACTCAAGGCTCAAAATTCAAAATTATTTTAAAATTTTGGCGGGATATTATTTTCTAAGCCTTAAGGTTGGCCTGTGATGTGGTATTTTCAGGAAAATTTGTATAATAATGTATAAATATAGGATTTTTCCTCTCATTTCACCCTCATTCATTCACTTAATCATTCAAGTAATTATTAATCATTCTTTAGTATTCTAGGCATTTTTAAGCATACATCCATTGGAGCTTTTACTTGCATATCTTTAGTTTTCTACTTCAAGGGTTTGGTGAGTTGTAGCATTTCATGTTGTTCATTCATCATTCTCTTTTCATTTCATTTCATTTCATTTCATTTTCAAGGGTTTAATTACCAAACTGGGGTTTGACCAAGGCAAACCCCTATTCACTAACCCTTAACACTTTCCCCCCTATTTTCATGTGTTTTGCAGGTCTTGTGTACAAATTTTTCAAAGAGAAAGGTGTGAAAAGGTGTCAAATGTTTTTCAAAGTCTTTCAAAGTGGTCAAAGCCCTAAAAGAAGCTTGGAGAACACCTACAGGTCAAATTCTTCAGATTCAGATCTAGAAACTTGTAAGGAGCTGAAGTGCAGACTGGGAGCTATAGATTGCACCTTTAAATTTCTCAAAATCTAGAGGCAAACTAAGTCACCATCAGTGGTGAATTAGTCCCATGACTAGGCTTGAAAAGTGGTTTCTACAGTTCATAGTGCCCTTTTGGTTGAAACCTGTTATGGCAGAATTTCCTCAAAACATGACTAGGTCGCCTAACTTGGCGTAAGTGTCCCAGTGAGCTTCAACAGTGAATTCTGTAGGATTCTAGAGCTCCTCTCCATCACTTTCTATTTTCTAGGTGCACCTCTCCAGTTTCATTAATTTCTATTATAGTTTGTTTGCATTTTTTGTTCATTTTGCATATCACATTGTGTTTTCAAAAAAAGTGCATTCTCTTAGTTTTGCATTAGTATTTAATTACTTTTATTATTTCTTTGCATCTAGGAAATTCCCCTTAGATAGACTTCAATAATATTTGCATTGGAATCTCAAGGGCATCTTCTTGAATGAGCCACCAAGGTTTTTGGGATTCCTTTCTCCTTTTAGGTACAAAACCCTAAAAGTGCAAGAGATCCCCTATCCCAAAAATCTACAGTTCATTTTGGTGAACTTGCATTTAGAACACCCTATTTCTGATATACAGTGCATTTACATCCTAAGAATAGATTACATTAGCATTGCATCCTAGGGTTTTAAAATTTGCATTAGTGAAAAGATCATCTAGCTTGCATTTCATTCAACATCATCAAAATTCTGCATATTCATATTATATCTGCATCTAAAAACCTAAAAAACATAAAAAATAATTTAAATTTTCAAAAATTTCACTACCTGGACTCATTCGCCACCCTAGGCGACTTAGTCCAGTTGCACATTTTGCACTGTAATTTCTATCATTTCTAGTTTATTCTCTATATTTATGTTTTCTGTTATTACATTTCTATTAGTGTTTTCATAATTTTTGATTTATTCAATTTCTTGTACTTAGTTTTCTTTTATTCATTTGCATCAAGGATGTGTTTTAATAAGCTTTGGATGTCATTAAAATCCTTAGTTGATATGTCAAGTTGTGCCTTTGGAACTGATCCTAATGACATTGAACTTCCACATGCTCCTTCAACTCCTCATGAATGTCCTCATGATTTTGACATCATTGGAGAAGATTATGAAAACATGAATAAGTTCCTAAATTAATCCCTTGACAACCTTGAAGATAATGCATCCTTTTATCCATCCATGAAACAACAAGACCTTCATACAATACCATCTCCTAATATGTTTGGTACTTACATCCCAAAATAAACTTAGAGCATTATTTCCCTACACAAAGTAAAGTTAGTTCTTCTAAACAAACAACCACTTAACCATTCTATGATAACAAAGTCACAAATACTCCAATCAACATTGAAGAAACCTATGACAAAGGTTTTACCATTTTGAGCAAACAAGGATGTGACACAACAACTGAACATGACATTCACCAACTCTTAGAGAAAAATCCAAAAGATGAAAAAACAATAAGATTGGGTTATCAAGATCCCTCTCATAACAACCAGCCTCCTAGAGAATTTCTAAAAAGCTTCGTGATGATGACATGGTGATCTTTGACTCCCCTCCTGATTTGAATGTCCTCCTTCCTCAAGAGCAACTTGTGACTGATAAAAATGACAAGGATGAGAGGATCACTTTGGGTCCTCCTCCTCCTTCAATTCGAGAAAAGGGTGAATCTAGCAAATGCAAGAGGCCTTACAAGTTACAAAAACCAAAGTCTCCTCTCCATCCACCACCTGAATGTGAAAGAAAATTGAAAATACTTTTAAACAAAGGACTCATATTATTACTACTTATGAATAGGTTGGTGATATATCCTAAAGATGCTAATGTTCCACATTGTGCATATCATTGTGTTCTTGGACATAGAAGTGATGAGTGTAGTACATTGAAAGAAATATTGAGCAAGTATCATTTCGATGGTGATAATTGCTATCCAATAATCCCATAAAACACCATCCAACTCCTTGTCATGTCATAGTTGTAGAACATTCCCTTCTCACTATTGCATGACCTTTCCCATCACCTACCTTAGCTCATTCTTGTCTCACACTTAGTGGGGTCAAAAGGTCACTAGCCTTGTCCTAGTAATGCATTTGTTGTTATCCCTGAGTTGTGTTATTCACCTTTCGCTTATACCGACTAAGATTGGGAGGAAGATGACTCGCTCAATGGTTGAATCACATTTACCTTACTAGTCTTTTGTATTTTATTTTTCTTTTTCTTTTGTGTGTTTGCATGTGCGTAATGTGCTCTGCCGTGATGTTCTGTTTGATGTTCTCTCTCTTTGTGACATTCTTCTCTAAGTTGTACATTGATTTTTCCTTTTCTTTTGTCTTTTTCTTGTGTCTTCCTTTTGGGGATGATGCAACGCATTGAGACATCTCATGTCTCTGTCATGTTGACCCAAAAGGATTTTCTTTTCTTTGCCTTTTCTTTTTTCTTTTTCTTGTGTTTTCCTTTTAGGGATGACACAAGGCATTGAGACATTCATGTCTTTCATGTTGACCCAAAAGTCTTTTCTTTTTTTTGCCTTTTCTTTTGTCTTTTTCTTGTGTTTTCCTTTTGGGGATGACACAGGTATTGAGACATTCATGTCTCCTTCATGTTGACCCAAAACCTTTTCCTTTTTCCTTTTCCTTTTTCTTTCACCTTTTCTTTTTCATTTGGCTTGTGTTTTCCTTTTTGGGATGATGCAAAGCATCGAAAAACCTATGTATCTGCCATGTTGACCCAAAAGGCTCTTTCTTTTTCTTTTTTTTTGCTCTCTTCGCATCATTCTTCTAGTTCTATGTATTCGGGGAATGATGACAGTTTTGAGCTCTCTAAACAACATTGCAACAAAGAAATACTGACCCCAAATCCATAAATCCCTTATGTGTTTGGTGTTTTCATTTTGGGGGAAACCCCTTCATTTCTTTTCCTTTTTTCCTTTCCTTCACATGACGTAGCCTTACTCAAAAACATATGAATTGGCATTTCTAAGTTGGCTCTCATGTATTCTCTCTTCTTTTTGCTACTTTAAAGTAGTTGCTCACAATACGGTGTAGCAATTTCTTTAAATTGGGGGCATACATTGGCATTATTCTTTCACATTTTTCCTTTACTTGGTTCTTAGTGCAACCTTCTTACTTCATACAATGCATTTTGTTGTTTTGTAGATGAAATTGGGTGTGATTTCCTTCATGAGCGTGATCTATCTTAGCATATTATATTCCTCTTCATGGCTTGATGTGACGCACTGCATCCCCTAAGTTGTGAATTTTCCATTCTTTGATAGGTCCTCTCTTGGAGACATTAGGCACAATGTTCCGTAAGTTAAAGACCTCACATGAACTAAGCAAGAATCCTTTGAATATCCTTTGCATGTTGCATTTTTCATTTGTTATATGGCCACCTTGCATAACACAACTTGCATGCCTATGGTGCCATCGTGTTTGTTTATGAGCTCCAAGCATACAAAGTTTTACTTGTCTCGTGAAGCTCAAAAACTCATTTTCTTTTGTGGCACCTTATTAAATTTATCAGGAGGTATAAATTTGGTATGGTTGAGTGGGAAGCCCATTTTGAGGCATGACTTTCCCCATTGCCACCTACGTGTGTGTGAGTGCATACCAACCATGAGTGTATCATTCTCACCTTTTTAGGCCTTCTCACTCGGTGGACAACAATGATTTCTGTCGCCTAAGAGTGAGTATGTGTTTTTCAAACAAACAACCTAGATATGATCCACAATAGGATGGACAAACAATTGAAGCTTGATCTGAATCTCTTTTTCCTTCTCCTTCTCTCCCTTTCATTCTTTTACATCATTTTCATGTGTGTTCTTTTGTGCTAATATTTGGTTTGCCATGGGATCTTGGTCCTAGGGGCTTGATCACCCCTCTTGATTTTTCGTTGTCTCATCTTGCCAACTTGGGTGCATTTGGATCCCTCTTGATGTGCATGTTTGGCTACTTTAGTGTGATTTTGAAGTAGGTTCATCCTCTCACTAAAGTGGGGGATAAATGTAGCATAGAAAAATGTATCTTTGGACATTTCACACTCAGTTGGGTCTTTCTTATGGATGTTGGCCTAGTTTTGCTGAGATTTAATGTTGTAATGTGGTCAACACATTCACATTAGGTATTGGACTCTTGTGAATCAATAAGAACTTTATGATGCCTTATAAAAGTGTTGTGAAGTGTTGTAACCCACTTTCACACTTTACTAGGACCTTTTAATATAATTCACTTAAATAAACTCATTTTATCACTTACCAAACCTTATTTCAAAGTGTTGTAACAAACTTTCATCCTTTTCTAGGCTTTTCATCAATAATTTGACCCTTTCTTATGTTTAAATGGCCCCTTTATACACTTATGGGCCCTACTTAAGTGTATTTTTGAGAATAATCCCGTAAAACATCATTTAATACACTTTAATTCCCAACACCCACTTAAAATGCCTGTGGGACCAAGTCACCAATAGGGGCGACTTAGTCCCACTTGGCTCAAAAATCAAAATTATTTTAAAATTCTAGCATGATATTATTTTCTAAGCCTTGAGGTTAGCCTGTGATGTGGTATTTTTGGAAAATTTTGTATAATCATGTATAAATGTAGGGTTTTTCCTCTCATTTCACCCCCATTCATTCACTTAATCATTCAAGCAATTATTAATCATTCTTTGGCATTCTAGGCAGTTTTAAGCATACATTCATTGGAGCTTTTACTTGCATATCTTTAGATTTCTACTTCAATGGTTTAGTGAGTTGTAGCATTGAATGTTGTTCATTCATCATTATCTTTTCAGTTGATTTCATTTTTAAGGGTTTAATTACCAAACCAGGGTTTGACCAAGGAAAAACCCTATTCACTAACCCTTAACACTTTTCCCCCTCTTTGCATGTGTTTTGCAGGTCTTATGTGCAGATTTTTCAAAGAGCAAGGTGTGAAAAGGTGTCAACAATTTTTCAAAGTCTTTTGAAGTGATCAAAGCCCTAAAAGAAGCTTGGAGAACATCTACAGGTCAGATTCTTCAAATTCAGATATAGAAACCTGTCAGGAGCTGAAGTGCAGATCGAGAGCTACAGATTGCACCTTTAAATTTCATGAAATCTAGAGGTGGACTAAGTCGCCATTAGTGGTGAATTAGTTCCACTTCCAGGCGTTAAAGGTGGTTTCTACAGTATTGAGTACCCTTTTGGCTGAAACTTGTTCTAGCAGAATTTCCACGAAACAGGACTAGGTTGCCTAGCTTGGTGTAAGTGTCCCAATGAACTTCAATAGTGAATTCCATAGGATTCCAGAGCTCCTCTCCATCACTTTCCAGTTTCCAAGTGCACCTCTCCAATTTCATTAATTTTTGTTACAGTTTGTTTTCATTTTTTATTCATTTTTCATAACACATTGTGTTTTCAAACAAAGTACATTCTCTTAGTTTTGTATTAGTATTTAATTACTTTTATTAGTTCTTTGCATCTAGGACATTCCCCTTAGACAAGTTTTAATCATCTTGGCTTTGGAATCTCAATGGAATCTTCTTGAATGAGCCACCAAGGTTTTTGGATTCCTTTCTCCTTTTAGGTGTAAAACCCTAGAAGTGTAAGAGAGACCCTTTCCCAAAAATCTATCGTTTAGTTCCATACCTCCCTTCAAAGGTGTTCTTAGGTTTGGTCAACATGTAAACTGTGGACCCCATAATCTCTTCCTCAATGATTTCATATCCCATTTTTGGGATCCATACCGTTTTAGGCTCTATAGCCTGTATAATGCATTCATCTTTTGAAACCATGAAGAGTATATCCTTCTTGTACTTCTCCACCATTTTATAGGGAATCCTTCTTGGGGAATTTGTCTCAATCTTGCAATTACATAAGGTTTATTATTGATAGTATATATATAAATAAATAAATAAATATATATATATATTTCCTAGTTGCACCGGTAAGTTTAATATACAATGGGAGCACAGGGTGGAGGAGAGGAGTGGGATGTGTATTAATGTTGATATTTTTTTGTTAACAAAAACTTCTAAATGATTGACATATATTAAATTAGTGATATATTGTAAATTTGGACCATTCATTATTAGGTTTTACATCTAATGGTAGATATTTTGTTGGCTTATGTTTCCTTAAAAGCTAACCCTATTTTATGAGGGCATTGTATTACAACTGCGGTATTGTGATGTATTCTGAGAGTCTAATATTGGTTGTGTTGTCTCTAAATATCTGGTGGTGATACTTCTTTGAGAAGCTTTATCTACAAGTATATTGTAATATTTTTGATTTTTGAATAATATATTGGGTGGCTTTTGGAGTGTGGGGTTTTTATCTTGAAAGGGTTTTCCCCATGTAAATCACTATGTTGTAGTATGCACGATATTTATGTTTATTTCTATTTAAGTTTCTATAACTATTGAAAATATTTGTAAAAAGATCTATAATATTGATCCGGGGGATATTTTTCACTAAAAATTGAAGTGTCTCCTATGTTTCATAATTCAACACCATCAGAAAGATCTTAGAACATTGAATCCAATGCAACTTGAATGAAGTCGAAAGGAGCTCGTATGCTCAAGTTATGGCTAGTTAAAGTTTGGTGAAACTAGTACCTAAGGCTGTTAGAAAAGTGGAAAAAATTATCGTCTCAAAATCCATTGAAAATAATATCAAATCAAAGAGCTCGACAACATGAACCCAAAAATGTTTGTTTCATCGAAATCTGAGTTTGTACATCTGAGATATCGCAAGTCAAAGTTGTAGTTGACTCAGTGGACCTAGTGGTATGGCTGGTGTCATCAACACAATGACTCAACAGGCTGTACAATACAGATGACGATGTGGACCAGTCAGTGCATGACACGTGGAATCCTTACAATGACGTCATCAATACGAAAGGTGACGTGGCAGGTTGAGTCAACGTCCAAGTGGCAGATCGTACAGTCTTTGTCAGATGGTTAGGGGGGTTTGACCTCCTAACCTCCTCCAAATTAGTAGATGGCTCCATCGCTGGGCCATGCGATGGCTCTTTACTATATTAGGTGAATGGTTTT
Source organism: Sequoia sempervirens (assembly GCA_007258455.2). NCBI lineage: Eukaryota > Viridiplantae > Streptophyta > Pinopsida > Cupressales > Cupressaceae > Sequoia > Sequoia sempervirens. Next base: position 807,741,556 of record VDFB02281492.1, read on the forward strand.
GTTTTGACATATTATATTCTAGAACTTGTTTTAAAATAGTGAGTGGCGAGTTTGAACCCATAACCCCACCGATAATAAAATCATTTTTCACTACCATGCCAATTGACACTTTGAGTATATATGCAGGCAGTGTTGTTTTTAAACACTAATTAAGCCTGATTTGTTAGAAAATACCTCCAAATAGTTAAAACCAACCCCTTTAAAATGAATAAACCACCCCTTTAAAATGAATAAACCAAAACCAAAATAACCAAAAAAGGGGTTGAACGACATAGGAGAAGGTTATTTTTGTTTTAAGGGGGTTATTTTTATTAAATATGGTGGTTTAACTCCATATGGGAAAATTATGTATAAAAGGGGGGTTATAGGATTTGGATTTTCATTCCAGGTGATGTGAAGGAGGGGCATTCAAAATTCAGTTTATGCATTGTGAGAATCATTCTAGGAAGTGGAGAATGGTGAGAGAGAGTTTTTGAGAGATGAGAGCTAGAACTTTGATAATGAAATGTTGTCCTTGTGCATCTGAAGCTTGTGGTCAAGCTTGTTGCACTTTTAATAGAGGACTTTTGTAGTTCATTATCGTCTGAGAGTTGTGAGAAGACTTGTAATAGTTGAAGCCTTGTAATTGTTTTTGGATCATAATCAAGGATCGGTCACTCTATTGGAGAGGACCTAGGGATGTAGCCATCTTGGTGAACTCTGTTATCAACTTGTGTTGTCTTCTCTCTCTTTACTCTCCTCTATTAATCTCTTCACTTTAATTTGGTTATGCTTTATCTAAGCATTTTAATTATGTTTTTGATATCTTTAGTTTAATCATTGTAAAAGTTATTATTCATGTGCAAAAATCCTAGATCCTAACATCAGATCAAGTGGTATCAGAGCTTTGTTGTGACTAGTGTTTGTAGAGGTGAATGATAATGTGATCTAGGAGCTAGCGAGGTGAAGGCACACTTACAGAGTACAATCCTAAGATCAGTAAATGAAGAACTTTGCCAAGGATGGAAGGATCAAAAGTTTGAAAAAGTTAAAAACTTGATGAGAAGAGTTTTCAAAAAGCTTTTGTCGAAGTGAAGGCAATGGTAGAAGTTCTTTTTTAGGAAAGGCAGGAAAAGCGGGAACAAAAGAAGCATTGGAAGGGAGATTCTTCAAAGCAAGAGAAGTGTGAAGATCGAAAGGACAAAGGGAAAAGACTAGGAGGTGATGATGAGCCTCTAGAAACTCCTTCTCCTTCTTCTTCGTCTTCTCCTTCTTCTTCTACTAATTATACTTATTTTTCTAATCCTTTCAAGGGTGCACATAAGCCTAAAATTAAACTAGATGTAAAATTTGATCTACCTTAGTATTGTGGGGAATTGAATGCTGAGAAATTAGATGACTGGGTTCAAAAAGTAGAGGTCTATAGTAGGGTCCAAAATCTCTTTGATGATGCTTCTAGAATCTAGTTAGCTACTCTTTGATTGGGAGGTACAACTCTCACTTGGTGGGAGAGTAGAACTCGGGAAAAAAATTCACAACATGCTAGAGTCAGTTTAACTTGGGCAGAATTTGTTAATGCTTTTAAGAAGCAGTTTTATCCCCTAGGCCATATGCAACAGTTAATGATGGACTAACAAATGTTTAGGCAAGGGAAAGGTCAAATTGTCCAAGAATATACCCATGAGTTCAGGAAGAGGGCTATTGCATTGAATGTTCTATTGTATGCCTAAGATAGATTGCTTAAGTTCATAGGTGGTCTTCACTCTTATCTACGAAATTCTATTTTGGTCTTGCATCCTAGTAATCTAGATGAAGTTTGTGCTCAGGCCACACACTTAGAGTCAAGAGGTAAGGGTACTTTTATTGATAAGCCTGACAAGAAGCCATCTAAGTCTGAGGGTAAATCTATAGATGCGGGAAAGGAGAAGAAGACGACTACCATTAAGAAGAAGGATGATAAGCTCACATGCTCTCATTGTGACAAGGAAGGTCATGATGCATATCACTATTGGAAGTTGCATCCATAATTGAAGTGGAAATGGGTTCGTAAATAGAAAGGAAAGAAGGAGACTGCAAATGTTGTTATGGATCTTGGTTCAAAGTCTAAAGATGAAAGTAAGATAACAACAATGGGACTGAAAGGCAAGGATTTCATTACCAATGTTTCTATTGTTAATTGTGCTTCTTCTTCTCAAGTCTATGAGGTTTCTGAAGATAAGAAAAGAAATGAGCTATTTCACATAAGGGTTCTTGATAAATACACTAACATTGATATTCTCATAGATAGTGGGTCTCAAATTAACTTAATCTTAGAAGATGTTGTAAGGAATTTGGGATTTAAAAATACATTGTATCAGAGACCTTATCCACTAGGTTGTGTTTGCGAAAACAATGAATTGCAAGTAACAAGGAAATGTACTTTAAGATTTGCAATCACAAGTAAGTTTGTTGATGAGGTGCAGTTTGATGTGGTTCCACTAGATGCCTATGGGATAGTGTTGGGAAGCCCATATTTGTATGATCAGAAGGTTATTTTCTATAGGGAACTTAATCATTATCATCTTCCCAAAGATGGCATCAAGAATATTGTACATTCTCATAGGATCAAGACTGGTAGATCTTTTGCAAACATAGTGCAATTGAAAAGGGTAGTTAATGCAAGTAAAGAATATCTATTATGTTTTTCAAGTCAGGTGATTCTAGACATGAACTTGAGGCGATCAAGGCTAATCAGATGTTGCGGGATACACTGACAACACGACATGAGGAAGCTATAAATGAAAGAATTGATGTTCCCTTGGGTCAAAATGTTCTTGTTGTGAAAGATAGACATGTGTCATTTTATTTTGTATCTGCATTGTTATTTTGGTTGATATTAGTCAGTGGTTATTGGTTAAAGGCTATAATAGTTGATGTAGATGCTTATGGAAGTGATGGAATGATGCATATGTTTAACAACATTATTGTAGTCTTGATTGTGGTGATGAGCTAGGTGTTCAGATGGATAGAGGATATAGGACAAGTGGGGAGGCCATGGCCTCACTTAATTTATGAATAAATGTAACTTTTGGAGGTCCAAAAGTTCTCTAGTGGCCCAGAGGCTTGATTTAGGGGATATTTTTCACTAAAAAGTGAAGTGTCTCTTATACTCTAGACTTCATCATGATCAAAAAGAGCTTAGAACACTAAATCCAACACAACTTGAACGAAGTCGAAAGGAGCTCATATACTCAAGTTATGGTTGGTCAAAGTTTGGTGAAATTGGTACTTGAGGCCATCATAAATGCAAAAAAAATGATCATCTCAGAATTTTTCAGAAAATGATGTTTATTTCATCAAAATTTGAGTTCATACATCTGAGATATCGCAAGTCAAAGTAGTAGTTGACTAAGTGGACCTGGTGGTATGACTGGTGACGTCAGCATGATGACTTAGCAAGCAATATAGTATGGATGAAAATGTGAACCAATCAATGCATGACATGTGGCGTTTGTACAATGATGTCAATAGTATGACAGGTGACATGGCAAGATGAGTCAACGTCCAGATGGTAGATCGTATAGTCTTTGTCAACGTGTTCAGGTGAATTGTATGGCACCACGTGGCACCTTCTTGATGTGCTATGTGGCATCCCTCCATCCGTAGTTGCATCCCATTGAACCATTTAAAAAAAGATGGTTAGGGGGGTTCGACCCCCTAACCTCCTCCAAATTAGCGGATGCCACCATTGTTGGGCCACACGATGGCTCTTTACTATATTAGGCGAATGATTTCATTTTGACATATTATATTTTAGAACTTGTTTTAAAATAGTGAGTAGTGGGTTTGAACCTATAACCCCACCGTTAGTAAAATAATTTTTCACCACCTTGACAATTGACAGTTTGAGTATATATGTGGGCAGTGTTGTTTTTAAACACTAATTAGCCTGATGTGTTAGTAAATACCCCCAAATAGTTAAAACCAACCCCTTTAAAATGAATAAACCAAAACCAAAATAACCAAAAAAGGGGTTGAACGATATAGGAGAAGGTTATTTTTGTTGTAAGGGGGTTATTTATATTAAATATGGTGGTTTAACCCTATATGGGAAGATTGTGTATAAAAGGGGGGTTATAGGCTTTGAATTTTCATTCCAGGTGATGTGAAGGAGGGGCATTCAAAATTTAGTTTACGTGTTGTGAGAATCATTCTAGGAAGTGGAGAATGGTGAGAGAAAGTTTTTGAGAGATGAGAGCTAGAACTTTGATAATGAAATGTCATGCTTGGGCACCTAAGGCTTGTGGTCAAGCTTGATGCACTTTTAATAGAGGAATTTTGTAGTTCATTATCGTCTGAGAGCTATGAGGAGACTATTAACAGTTGGAGCCTTGTAATTGTTTTTGGAGCATAATCAAGGATCGGTCGCTCTGTTGGAGAGGACCCAGAGACGTAGCCATCTTGGTGAACTTTGTTATGAACTTGTGTTGTCTTCTCTCTCTTTACTCTCATCTGTTAATCTCTTCACTTTAATTTGGTTATACTTTATCTAAGCATTTTAATTATGTTTTTGAGATCTTTAGTTTAATCATTGTAAAAGTTATTATTCACGCGCAACAGTCTTAGATCCTAACATCAGATCAAATATTCTCCTCTCGAGATTAGTGTAGGAAGTTTTTTAGATACCTTAGCTTCCTTACAATCCTCTCCCTTTCCTACATCCTCTTCTAAAATACTGCAAAGAATGTTACAAGGGCCTCATCTTGTGCCCTTGCTTCTCTAACACCTCTCAAAAATTCCTTAATTTGGTGTGCAACAAGTCTTCCCCTTAACCACACCACACTCATTGTTCTAGGGAGTTCTTTCAAGAAATAAAATAACAAACATATGATCAAGGTTCCATATTTAAAAGGATACTTGGAATCCTTTGTCTTTTGTATATTATCCATTAGTTGTTGTCTCAAAAGCTTGCACAAGTAATAGTCAGCTCCTTTCTCAACCATTTCATAGGAAGTATTGATGGCGGTGTTTGAAATAGTATTCTCTTTGTTGAAGTAGATCTTATACCCAATTATCATTGATTTATACTTCACTATAGGGTTTCTAATGTCCTTGATGCTCAAGTCTCTCCTATCATACTTTTCTCTAGTTAGCTTTGCACGACTACTTCATTCTTCACTCATTTAAGTATCAAAATGAGTCTAGTTGAACACAAACATGTAACCTACCTAATCTCCTTTGTAATTAAGCCAGACATATCCCTCCATACAAACTTTTCATGAATGCAGCTCAACACAATTCTCACCCAAGCATCATCATGGAAAACATAGGGAAACCCTTGCTAAATATCGAGCTTCTTCACAACCAAATTATGATACTCTGGTTTCAATGTAAAGTCATCATTGGTGAGCTCATTTTCCCACACATCTCCTAGTTCAGAGTGGTCATACTCTTCTAATTTACCCTGAATGTATATCCTTATATCCTTCTTGTGTAAGAAACCATAGAGAACCTTGGAGAAACCACCTTCTAGATCAACTTCCATGAATTTATCAAGGTGTTTCTTAAATTTAGGTCAGGGTCATTTAGACACATCAACAACTCTTGGAGTAGCAATTGCAAAATTTTCAAAAATTCTTTTAAAGTAATTTATGAAAATCTAGGGAAAATGAAGACCATAAATACATTTTACTTCGCTTTCCAACAAGGTTTTCATTTGCTGCAGATCTCAATAACTTCAAACACACTGCTTTTCTCTTTTTCTACTCTTCTCCTCTTGAAAACTTGATTGAAAATAAATTTTTATTAAGTGTAATTGCTTATAAATCTTTTCTACTTAACCTAATTTCACATTGAATACTTCAGTCAATAAAGTTGGAAAACCCTAATTGTTTACACAATCAACTTCAAACGCTTCACAAATTTCTGTAACTCAATATTTTCTACTAAGATCATTTGTAATAGATCAAATGCATTGATATAGATCTCATATCTACATGTTGAAGCATCAACACCATTTCTTTGGTAGGGGGTGAATGATTTCCATTAAAGCTCCCCCTGAGCCAAAGATCTCAACTTAGTTTTCGTAGGAAACATCTCCACTAGATGTTGGTATAGATTGATCCTTAACCTCTGTATCTTCCTTGTTTTCCAAATCTTGTCCATCTCCTTCTTTATCTCTATCAGATCAATATTTTGTACTAGATCATTCCTCTTTCTAGATTATCCTTCATATTTCTTCTATAAAACTTAGAAATGTGTCCAAGTTATTGTAATTGTAGCATTTGACATTCTTTTTACCAATATTACTTCCATTCATTCTATATTTGCATTGATTAGTTTTATGCCCAAATACATTGCATGTATAACAATATCCATTGAAAGATTGAATCATTCTACCAATTTTATAGCCATTCATCATTTGACTTATGCATTCATTAGCTCTATGACCAAATCTCTTGGATGTAAAACATTGACTAAGAAAAGATTGAACATTCTGATTCATTCGACTTCTACATTCCATAGCCCTATATCCAAATTTATTGCAAGAGTAACATAAACCATTAAAGATGGGTATATTTGTGCATTTGGTTGTCTGATTGGTGGTCTTCTAGCTTCATTCTTTTGATTCTGGATTTGCTTGCCATTGTTATTCTTATCTTCACTCTTCTTTTGAGGCAAGTTTGTAGTTTGATATGTCTTTGAGCTTTCTCCTATCTCAAACCCTAATCCATCTTTGTTTTTAGATCATTTTTGATTTGTAATCATTTCATCAAGATTTGTAGAACTTATCTTGAATTTGTCTTCATGACTCCTTTCTTTTTCAAGATTTGATCTCAAATTCACAACTTCTTGTTGATGAAAACACAAACTCACACCCAACCACAAACTCATACAATGAAGATTAAATAAATAAGAGATTTAACATTCAAATATGAAACTATATTCGATCATGTGAAACAATTACAATTTTATGCATGAAAATAATCAGCAAAAATCAGATTTACAAAACTTGGCTCTCACAACCATTCCCTCACAACTTCTGTTCAAGAAGTCTTCCAACTTTGTCATCAACCCAACATTATTTTAATCCTCTATTGCTGCTCCAACCCACAACAAAAACTTCCCAGGAATACCTTTACAAAAGTAGCTTTTTCTTTCTCATTCCCCTGAAACTTCTTCCCACGTTTTTCCTCAAAAACCCCCCCAAAATGCATTGAAAATCATTAATTATTGCCCTAGAATGGGCTCCCAACTCTTCCCGAAGAATAGCTATCCATATCCTCTCTTTATTCAACCATAAATGATGCACTTAACCTTCGAGAAACTCCTCCAAATGCTGTTTCTACTCAAAGGGTGTTTTTCTCTATTATGAAAATTTTAACAATTTAAAAATCTTGATTTTCAACCTCTTTTATGCGCCAACCTCGCCCCATATAATTTATGCAATAGATAAATAATTAAATATGAAATAAGAACCGATATATGACTTCCATGGCCTCCATAATACCTTTGCAAAATAAAAATTAATCAAATTGGTAATTTGGAAGTGTGGAATTAGGTGCTCGCAGGTAAAAAAAAATAAAGTTATCCGATTCACACAAAAATTGGTGTTCCAGCTTGGAATGATACCCCATGGACCCTTGCCAAAAGGATTTTGCTCAAACCTTCACAAATTTTGAAATTTTAATTTTTTTTAAAAAATTGCTGACATTATTTTAACTAACTTTTGGCATTAAAAATATCTCAAGCCGTGAAAGATTTAACTCTGATTCTTTTTGCATATTTTTCATGGTACCTCAAAGAATATCCTTGCAAAATGATTCTTCTCCAGCTTTTATAGATTTTTGGGAATAAATTTTTGAAAACTAGTTGTGGAGCCTCAAAAATAGTGAAGCAACAAAAAAATTGAAAATTGCAATTTTGACTAAATTTTTGAGTTCTTGTTGTTGAGAGATGTCTAAAAACACCAATGCAAACCAAAACAAACAAAACACACAAAAAATCAAAATGAAATATTTTTGGGCGATGCAGGATCGCTTATAGACCCAGATGCTCCTGCATTAAACATGTCGGGTAAGAAGTCTATGAGCATACACTCACAAATGTGGAGTTGAATGGTAGGACCATCCTTTCAGATTGCGAGCAATTTGTAGCGAACTCCATCGCTAAAATATATGCACAACAAGTTCTTTTTTTTCCTCTTTTTCTAGCATTTTGTTAGAACAAGCTTTACTCTCCTCCAACAAATTTGCATTCCATTATTCTCTTCTTTCGTGGACTTGCATCCACCATGTTCTATCCTCCTCTGCCAAATTATTTCTCCTCTCCTCTCCTTCTTCGTGGGATCCAACCCACCACAAACCGACCACCTCCACCAAGTTTCACCTGCACCGTCTTTTACAACCTCTATACACAGACATGTAACATATGCATATCAATCTACAACTTCATCCTCTACAACTAAAATCTCTTCTATAAAAGGTAAATAATAATCATCATATTCAAAATCAAAATTTACCTCATCCTTCTTCATTGTTCCAACATCATCTTCTTTGTCATTCACTACAAATTTCATCTTCTTTCCTCCATCAGCAAGCTTATCAAACCACTCTTTTTCCACTGCCAAAATCTGCAACAACAAATCATCTTTATCCTCTTTATCTGCTACAACATCCTCAAGCTCTATCACTGCCATTTCAATCTCCATAGTTGCATCTTCTTCACTAATATTTTCTTCCTTTTTAGACACTGCAACTTTTCTTTTGCTTTCTTCTTTTACTTTCTTCTTTCATGTCTTCAACAAGACTAGCTGCTGCAACCATTGTCTTTTCTTTTTCATCCTTTTGCATGAGGATCTCATCTTCACACACTGTTGCATCTTCTCGTTCATTTGTCATTTGTCCTTGAAATAAAATTTCTATCTTTTTCATCTCCTCTTTCAACAAGAGATCTTCTTCTTCACCTAGTTCTTCATAAAAAATAGGACCTTCAAAGTTCATCATCTCAGCTTCTATTGCAACCTTCCACATTTTCTTTTCTTCTTTTACACTTAATGTATAAATTAATTAGAGTGAAGCTGCCTCAAATCGATGATTTTACTTTCACTTTCAAATCCACTATCTCAAGGTACAAACTACCTCACTGTTTGGCGATATGTTTGTCCACAAGTCCTAGTGCAAATTGCCTCACATTCGGCGATCTATTTACATGCTCAGGGACTTCCTTCTCACTACTCCACCCTTAGGTCTTGGTGTAGACTGCCTCAGATCGGCGGCTCTGTCCACACGCTCAAGAACTAGTGCTCTAATACCACTGATGAAAACACAAACTCACACCCAACCACAAACTCATACAATGAAGATTAAATAAATGAGAGATTTAACATTCAAATCTGAAACTATATTCGATCATGTGAAGCAATTACAATTTTATGTAAGAAAATATTAGTAAAATCAGATTTACAAAACTTGACTCTCATAGCCATTCCTTCACAACTTCTGTTTAAGAAGTCTTCCAACTTTGTCATCAACCCAACATTATTTAAATCTTTTGTTGCTGCTCCAACCTACAACAAAAACTTTCTAGGAATACCTTTACAAAGGTAGCTTTTTCCTTCCCATTCATTTGAAACTTCTTCCCACGTTTTTCCTCAAAAACCCCCCAAAAATGCATTGAAAATAATTAATTATTGCCCTAGAATGGGCTCCCAACTCTCCCCAAGAATAGCTATCCATATCCTCTCTTTACTAAACCATAAATGATGCACTTAACCTTCCAAAAACTCCTTCAAATGTTGTTTTTACTCAAAAGGCGTTCTTCTTTGTTATGAGAATTTTAACAATTTAAAAATCTTGATTTTCAAACTCTTTTATGCTCCAAACTCCCCCCATATGATTTATGCAATAAATAAATAATTAAATATGAAATAAGAACTGATATATGACTTCCATGGCCTCCATAATACCTTTGCAAAATAAAAATTAATTAGATTGGTAATTTGGAAGTGCGAAATTGGGTGCTAGCAAGCCAAAAAAATTAAAGTTATCCGATTCACACAAAAATTGGTGTGCCAACTTGAAATGATACCCCATGGACCTTTGCCAAAAGGATTGTGCTCAAATTTTTATAGATTTTTAAATTTTAAACATTTTTTAAAATTGCTGATATTATTTTAACTAACTTCTGGCATTAAAAATATCTCAAACTATGAAAGATTTAACTCTGATTCTCTTTGCATATTTTTCATGGTACCTCAAAAAATATCCCCGCAAAAGGATTCTTTCCAGCTCTTATGGATTTTTGGGAATAAATTTTTGAAAACTACCTACAGAGCCTAAAAAACAGTGAACCAATGAAAAAATTTAAAATTGCAATTTTGACTAAATTTTTGGGTTCTTGCTGTTGAGAAATGCTTAAAAACACCAATGCAAACAAAACAAACACAACACAAAAAAAATCAAACTGGAATATTTTTGGGCGATGTAGGATCACCTGTGGACCCGGATGCTCCTGCATCACTTGTTCAAGCTTTATACATTCTTTAGATTCTTTTCACTATTGCATTTAGACATTTTTCAACTCTTTTTCTTTCTTCAACTTTCACTTTTAGACTATTAATTATTTCATTTTCTTGTTTTCAACTACTGACTAACTTCCTTATGTCTTTATCTAAGTTTCTTTATTTGATTTCTTAATTTTCTAATGCATTCATCTTCTTCTCTGATATTTTCTTTGAGATCTCTATTTTCACCTTCAATTCTTTCCAGATCTTCAAGAGCAACTTTGAGTTCTCCATTTATGCCAAATATACAATCTTCTTTTGTGGATCTAAAAGTAGGAATCTCTTTCAGAGGAGATGGTAGTCTTCTAATAGCCATTTGTTCAACCTCTAATATCCTCCTCAAGCGATTAAGCTCCTTCCAAGGAACCAAGCTCTAATACCAATTGTTGAACACCCTAAATACTAAGAAGGGAGGTGAATACATATTCTTTTAAACAAGTTAAGCATCTAAACATTCAATTGTCATAACATATTTAATTTTTAATAATGAATGAAAGCATGAAGACAACCAATAACATCACATAACATATGAACACTAAATTTTTACATGGAAAATCCAAAATGGAAAAAAACATGGTGAGGATTAACTCACAATATATTATAACTAGTTATAGTATATTACAAAAGTATTCATTGTAGGTGGACCCACTATCCAAGTGGAATCACTTCCCACTAAAAGAAGAAAAGATAGAAGAGATTGGTGGCACATAGCCAAATTTGAACTGTTACAAAATGCATCTACAACATGTTGGAGTATAGTTCCATTAAAGCTCAATATACTTACTTCACACACTTCATACTAATCTAAATTAGTACTCTTCTTTGCTCTACATTCACCTTATCCTCACACAATTCACATCCACACACTCTTAAATCTCATCTTGCAACAATCAAAACATTGAAAAAAATCTTACATATATATCTGCTTTATGCACAAATGCCTATAACATTAATTAGGTTGGCCTAATTGAATGTAATATGCGAAATGTAACTTGTCAACTCAAGATCTATACATACACAGTTTGTGCCAAGATTCAAATCTCATAAAAAATTGAAATAGGTGAACATGGACCCAAAATAGAACCCACATAACATATCAACACTTATTCAAACTCGGCGATACACAAAAATCATTAGGTTAGCACTAGTAATGACCTAATAACAAAATTTTCCAATTGTACACCCACGTTTAGACACACAGACCTCCAAAATCCATTCCATTTGGAATACACAATCTACTGACACTTGTCAACAATACCATAAATCAAAAAATCCAAATTCCAATCTAGGGAGAAGTATAGATTCACCAAAACATATGTACTGAACTAGAAAATACATGTTAAATTGCCAAGTTGATGCATTGTCACTCATAACTTCAACACCATGAACCAAACAATATGAGATTTTAGATTTAGGCTCTTCTAACAACCATTAAAATCATCCCAAAGCCATAGAGAAAGATCTTCTACATCAAACCAATGTGGACCCAAAAACTAGATATCTTGTATACAAGAATACCTGTATTGAGACTTAGTCAATTTCCATATCAACCACCTTCATCGGATCAAATATTCTTGCAAAATTGTACTAGATAAGAATCCTCAAACATTCTCAAGTTATCCAAACTGATTTGCACCATGGTCTTTGTATTAGAGTACAATGTTGACATCAATGACAACACTGCAATGAACAACTATATAATTTGTGCTCATCCCACATGCTCATGTTGCCAACAAATGCATCAATTACAAACTCGTTATTCTTCCAAAAAATCTATCTTGGAAGGACGCTCAACAATCACTTTTGGTGATAGGTACACATCAGTCTTCCCTTCTTAGATCTATTGGGAAATCACTATTTCTGCTATCCTTTAATTTTTCTTTTCAAATTTTACATCACATAATTGAGTTCATTAGGACTTTTATTTTCATCTCCCAAAAGTGCATTTTAGTCATTTGCTAGTATAAGGAAAAATCAGAGATCCCTTATTCCCATAGAGTTGATTCACCTCAAGGTTGAAAGTCAATTCTATCATTGAGAGATATCCCCCTTTTCTTAATGAAACTAAAAGAAAAGTAGGTGTGTTAAGTCATCATTCTGTCCTGGTGAACCCCTTTTACTCCTAATCCTATTCACTTATTTTTCTTTGTTTCATTTTGGTAAACCTAACATTCTTACACTATAAGATTTTTGGTTTGGAATTCTTTTAAACCCTAGATCTAGGATTTTGCATTATTTTGCATTGCATCTCATTTAGGGGGTTCAAAATTGCATTAGTTTACATTTCATTGCATTTAGCATTGTTTAAAACTACAAAAATTCAAAAAATTGCATATATATTGCATTCATTTGACATAATAGTCTACATATTAGTACTTTTCATTCATTTACATCAGAAAATTCGAACAAAATTGAATCTAGAAATTAGTCATTTTTCTTGTAGTTTGTCATCAAATTGCACTTGAATTTCATCATAAATGTCTCCAAATCTGTAACTGAAAGTGTCTATTTAAAACTTGAATTAGAGACCTTAAATATCAACTCAAAACTTATCTTAATTTTTTCAACCCCTATGTAAGGACCCATTCACCCTAGGGCTAATTTATCCTTATACAAGCCATTTTATAAATTTCTAGGCATTAATCTATCTCTATTTGCTTTGTTTTTGGCTATTTTTTCAGATCTCAGTTTCAATTTTTGGAATTACAGTTTTCTGAAATTGTTTGCATTCAAGTCAATTGATTAAAACAAATGCATTTTTCAAACATAAAATTTGCATTCAAAAGATAACATTTTCAGACATTTTCAGCCTATTGCATTCTAAAATTAGTAAATTGTTTTATGTTAAATTTGAAAATTGCTATATCTTTTTACATTCTTACATTATACTTCCTATTTTTGGATGTTTGATACATTTGTTTAGTACTTTTTATCCATTCTGGGTGCACTTTTGGTTTGGTGAAACTTGTATGAGTATTACAATCTGGTGTCCTATTGTCAATACTTCAGTGAGACGTAGTTTGAGACTCATGGCATCCCATGTTGGTACATTCGATGTAGAGTTTGAGTTTTCTAACTCTTTCACTCATAGTGTTGGCACTAGTTAACCCATGTTGGAATCCATACATGAAATAACATGTCCTATGAGGTCCAATCCCATTGATGTCGAAACCATTGTTTCTCATGTTCCTCAAGAAAACTTGCAAAAAATGCATAAATCCTTCAAAAAAATTTAAAACCTTACAAGTGTTGAATATATTGTGTGTACTGCGGTTCCTATCATAGATAACATGAGGAGAATGTTTAATAATGAATTGGGAATAGAAATTGTGCAAAGTCTGACTCATATTATGGATGACCATGTTCCTACAATGGCTAGTTGTGCTCAAACTTTGGGATAAACTCAAAGTCAAGGTGGAAATAAAATTCTTCTCCCCACAACTGTAGAATCTATTCCTACATTCACTCCTTCAATTGTTACTACAACAAGACAACTAACTAGCAACATCAATCCAACTTTAGGTATGTTCACTGGGAATCCTTTTAGCTTTGTGAAATCAAACATCATATCTCCTAATCTATCACCTCTCACAAACTTGCAATTCACTTGTCCTTCCAACACATATAAACCTTCACCTTACTCACCACCATCTCAAAACACAACGAATGATTATGTCCTCAACCAAAATTTGTAAAATGTGTCATCCCTTCAACAACAAATTTCCACATTAAACAAAAATAAAAATGGCCTACCTTCACAATATATCAAATGAAACCCATTATATCATTGGAGATATTGAAAGCACAAATGCCACAAGACATACAGATTCCTAGATTTGAGAAATATGGTGGTAAAGGAGATCTTCACAACCATATCTTGACATAAACAACATTATGTAGTGACTTCATTTTCGAAGACAAGCTCTTGGCTAAGCTTTTCCCTAGATCCTTGAAAGGCACAACCTTGGAATGGTTTTTCTCTCTACCGAATAATTCAATTAGTTCATTCAATGAACTTGTTGATGCCTTCCTCAACCATTTTCAAGTGCACATTGGTCTCAAGATGGCCTTACCCTATTTAATGCAATGCAAACAAAATAAATATGAAAAGGTCACTGATTTCATAACATGATACCAATTTCTTTAATCACAAATCAACATTATGATTCTTGATGCTAATCTTCAAAGAATGTTCATTGAAAACTTGCAAACCAGTATTCAAGATAAGCTTGGGATGATTAGATTCCCTTCACTCACTTGTGCACAACTCTCTGTGTCTATCAAAGTTCGGTTAGTCACCATGTAGCAAAAACTTCCTCCAACTATCCTAAAACATCTGAATCTATGCCTCATAATAATTTTCAACCATTCAAGAAAAAGAATAAGGGCTTTATACAAATAAATATGCCTCAAACAAGTCAACAATTTCAATCTCAAGTGGCTTGTATAAAAACAACAAATCCATATCAATTCAGGGATAGGAATAGATAATTTACTCTGTTACCCAATACTCTTCATCCATCATGTTACAACTCTTGGGTAAGAATTTAATTACCTTACATTCTATTAGAAACCTTAGACCTACTAAGCCTTTACCCTCAAACTATAATCCAAATTCCTTTTTCCATTATCATCGACAATATGGACATGATATAGAACGATGTATTCATCTTAAAAGCATTATACATGACCTCATTGATTGTAATCACATCCATATTGGTGGTGTTAATGGTCAAGGAAATAAGTCTATTGCCCCACCCAACCAAAATTTGTAAATATTTACCTATCCAATGCCAAATTATAACATCTCATTTGTTAAAGCTAGTGACACAAAAATGATGTGATGAATGTTGACGATATACAAGACATGACTAATGACAACATGATTGATAATGGGGATGGCATACTCACTATGATCAACCTCATTGACATTCAACTTCGTAAGGGCCAAACCAAAATGTCTCTTGAAATTGCTTTCTCATAAAATTACATAATTAAAAATGCACCCGATGGTCCTCTTTACATCACTGGAAGAATCAATGAAAAACCTCATTGACATCTAGGATAACCAAATTAATAGACTGGTGTTTTATCCATGGGTGACAAATTCAAATTTGCAATAAATTGTAATACATCAATAATTAAACTTAGCATTCATAGACTATTATGCTATTACAAGTTGGGTAAAAGCACAATATTGTGTCACACTTTTGGCTAAATAAATGATTCTGAGCAAATTATTTTAGGCCGAAATATATTTAGCTGAGTGGCCTTTAGCTAAAACCATGTGGCACTAACGTGGTAGGTACCTTTTTGGTTGAAGAGGTTCCAGCCGAAAGCCACTCGACCGAATACGTCCGGCCAAAAACATGAAAAAATGAGCATATCTGGTATTTATAGCTTGGAAATATGAAGACATTTTTGATTGAGTATGTTTCAGCTAAAACATGCTTGATCGAAACATACTCTGTTGAGCATGTCTAGTTGGCATCCTACTTGGTAGCCAACTCACATTTTTTCAGAATTTTCTGAAACATTCAACTTTGGAAGAGTATTTCTCCAATCAAAATGACTTTTCTACAAAAAAACAAAAATACCCTTTTGTAGATCTTGGAGTGGTGAATCCAAATATATAATTTTTTAAATTTTTTAATTATTTTTAATATATTTTATTTTTAAAATAATGCAAGTAGGTTGTTAAAATTAAAAAAAAAGGGTTGATTAGAAATTAAAAAAAATAGTAAAACATATTAATTTTTTTTAAATCTTATATGGGGCACAAGAGGAGAGAGTCTTCTTCAAAAGGGTATAATTTATTTTTTTGAAAATGATTAAAAAAATTGAAAATAGTTGATGACCCGTGAAAACTATCAAATTTTGATATGTTTGACTTTAAAATGTTATTATAAGAAAAATATACAACAAAATTTGATTTTTTTTCCATTCACAAGATATTGAAGTTACCTATTTGGAGAAAAAAAAAAGGGAGAAATGAAGTTTTTTCCAATTTTTTTCTTGACAGCCCGTGAAGTCACTCTTTTTTGAAATTTTCAGCATTCCAAAATTTTTCCTTAAATTGA
This sequence comes from Sequoia sempervirens, assembly GCA_007258455.2. Lineage (NCBI taxonomy): Eukaryota > Viridiplantae > Streptophyta > Pinopsida > Cupressales > Cupressaceae > Sequoia > Sequoia sempervirens. The sequence goes on from VDFB02281492.1 coordinate 807,758,158, forward strand.
TAAAAACATAATGATTTAAAATTTATTATTTTAAAAAATTACAAGAGTAAACTTCATAAAAAATTCTACATTTCATTAGTTTACACCATTTTGAAATTCAAAACATAAAGACCAGTTTTATGTGATCGAAGTTTAGATTTCTTTTGTTGTTGGTCAATTTCTTTATCAAGTGTGGCACAGTTTTGTGTTTTTACCCAGGCTTTGCAATAACACAACTCAAGATCTCCCAAAAGAGAAACTACTTAGTAATCCTTGTACTCCACCACACAAACCTATTATTCCATTGAAGCATTTAATTAGTTCTTTGAACTAAAGTAGAAATAAAACCATACATTCAACCGAAATGAATGAAGACAAATAAAAGATCCTTGATCATTTTATTCATAACTTGAGAAACAAAATGCACAGGAGAGAAATTGTTCTAGAATTTGCAATTCTCGTTCATATGCCATTACTATTGTAAAACTATGATGCCTATTACAAATTAGAATTTACACCTAAGACTAAAAAATATTCTATTCCTTTGTGCTTGATTTAAAAAATTGCTATTACATGAGTTCAAAACTACATCAACCAAAGACCCATACAATTGGCCTTAAATTCCCATTTATATAACATGGGAGCAACAAGCTTCGAGCCAAATTACACCTATAGTCACACTTTACATTTGAAATTCATTTGCATTTGAATTTCAAAACCTCCCCAAGTGGTTATATTTGCACTTTCAATGAGGGGGGAAAACATATAAGACAAATTATTTTCCATTCATTAAAGAAGATTTTCCCACCTTCCAAAAGGCATTTTTCATCATTGTATCATCACAAAACCATCTTCTTGATGAGCCAAAAATTTCTTCTACATGCACATCCAGTCAACAGAAACCCTAAAACAAGAAAGCAATTGAGAAGAGAGAAGCAAACCCATCCACATCACCTTGTCATCAATCTTCATTACTGGGAGGGGATAACATTTTGCAATGCTTCATCAAAGGCTTAATCTGTAAATTATTCAAGCCATGTGCTAAACTCCTCTTCTTTCGTCCACTACATATCCAACAACTTTTTCACTTTGGTATTGTATTGGTTATACCTTGCATCAATTAATATCCGAGCCTCCTTGAAAAATGTATCCATTATTACCTCTATCCTTGTCATGTCATCTATAGTTGTATTTAACATGGTGAAATTAGTAAGACTGATAGTCTCCTTAAAATGTGGGAGCAAACCTCCCAACTCATCCTTCCAAGCAACAAAATATTTTAACCCTTTTTCATCCAAAATCTTTAGCATGCCACTCTTTTCCATGTCCTTGAACATTTTCAACTTATTTTGTAACTGCATGCCCAATTTTCCATGGAATGTTGTGATTTCATTCAACAAATCAGTAACCTTTAATAAATCAGGAACATTTGTGGGAGCCTCAGGGTCTTCCTACATATGAGGCATCATTTCCTAGAGTGCAACTACCCTAGTACTCCATTTTCTCCTTTCATTTTGGAAGGAATCATTTCCTCAATGCAAGGGTCTCTTTGTCTTGAGCTGACAAATCTGAAGAGTATGAGAAGGGTGAGGGAAATTCCCTTATTGATTGACTAGCCTGAGATGTGGCTCTCATTTTATTACATTCATCCAAAATAATATTATAATCTTTTAATAATGCATCATATTTCTTTTGAGAAATCTGTGCAGTGTCAACACTAAGCATTGCAACATGCATAGTCAGTTTAGTAGCTTGAACTAGAGTAATATCTATGGCCCTTTTTACTACCACTGATCCAAGAACTTCCTCAATAGATCTGACAACCTTAGGCTTCCCTGTGTTTGGTGCCATAGACCAAATTACAAGAGCATGCAATTTTGGGCTAAAACCTTATCCAAATACTCAGTTGTCAAAGTGTTCTTCTGAGATGGAGGCTTGTGGATATTTCCTTATTGGATCCAATGCAATAGCTAAGGTAAGTGTACACCTTGGAAGCAACATTATTCCACTCTCTGTGACCAATTTTCTAGCTTCAATAGGGGTAATGGTTGTATTCTCAGCCATTATATTTTCTTCGTCCGCTTTCTCTGATTCATCTTGCTAAGAAGGGTCAACATTGGCCTTAGATTCTTCAATTATTTTCTTTGTATCTTGGCTTCTTTGTTGTATGTTGAATTCCTTAAATTCCTTTCTTTTCACAAAAGCATCATCTTCAAGAAATTCATCACAGGCCTTGATCCTTGGATCATCATCATCTTTCTCATCATATTGCCATTTTACAATTCTATCTTGGGGAATCTTGGAGTCAGGAGAATCATTTAATTTAGGTGAGGGGAATCTCATTTCCACCTCCTCATCATCTAGCACATGCTTTGCAAACTGTTCTTCCCCAATTACCTCAGAATCTCCCCCTCCAATCTTTGAAGGTTGCTCTAGAACATCCATGGCTTGAGGTTGTTTCTCTTAGAGGGATTGCATTTTTTCAGGAGCATCTTTGACTTTCACTTTGAATTCACCATTTTGATAATCATTCAATTTCTTCATAGAACTATCCAAAGGGTTCTCAATTTCATCATATGGACTGATGTAGAAAGCATTTCTCTTCATGATGTCCTCTTCAATATCACAGATAGTAGCCCATTCCTTCTTCCTTGATTGACTACTCCATCACTTGTGAAATTTCTTAGCACATCATTAGTATATAGGAATCTATGCAAAAATATAGATAAGCCTTTCTTTCTCCTCATATCATTTACAATACCTTCTGTATCAAAACTCTTAACCTCATCAAGTGGAAACCTAAGATTATTTAGCATTATTCCAAATTTTTCATAAGCTTCTTTAGCAATGGGTTTGAAACATGCAAAATCACATTGTGGCACTACTACCGAGCCCTTCCTAGGAGTTCTAAATTGCTTCTTATCAACAAAATCAAGTTTCCACATCAATTCCATGAATGCCAATCTATCATAGACATACATGGGTAAACAATGGGGTGCCACCTTGGCTCCATAGGCTCTGATTAAAGTCTAATTTGAATGTAAAAACCAATCATCCCAATTGTGATCTTTTGGTGATCCCTCAATCTAGGGTGCATAATATCCCTGATAAATCTTGATAATCCATAAATGGGTGCCACACCCAAACTCTCCAAAATACCATATCTTATAACATTGTAAAACAATAAATAATTTGAATGGGGACAATTTTGGTCCCAGATGTGTGTCCACATTTGGACAGGCAAAGGATTTCCTTCATTATCTATTTTCCTTAACTTCAATTTCTTCTTCCATTTTCCCTGTCCCACATAGAGAAGCATGTGCATTAACAAAGAATAGTGATGGAAATATGACAAGACATTTCCCTCCTTCAAACTAATCAATCCATTATGCATTTTCTCTACAATGTATCTAGCGTAATTGAATCCCCTATTGGAATTATAATTTTGAATGTCAATTACCATTACCAATAGATCAATTGCTATTCTTGCATCAAAACTATGAGCCAAAACCTGATTCAAGTAATAATATGTATTCTTGAAATAATTGAAAAATTCCTCACACTTAAAGGGCTCCAAGTCCTTAGGACCAAATCCTCCCTTATCATATTTTTTATGCCTAGCAAACACATTCTTCATGTATCCATGTCTGTTATGCTCATATTCATTGTATAAATATATACAATTGATGCTGACTATATAATTGGGGTTCAATTTGAACACCTCCACAATTTTGTCCCTAGTCACCTCAAGGATTAAAGTTCCATTTTCACTCTTTATCTTCCTATCCTTGGGATCATAGTGTTTTTTCAGCTCCAACATCACATCCACTTCCACAAACACATTCAACACAACAAGCCTTCCAAGGTTAAAACCCCATAAGTGTTTGGTTAGCCATCTAGCATACCTTCTATTAAAGGCATATAAGAATAGCTCCCATCCACTATGTTGTTGAGCAACCTCTTTAATCCCACCAGTAAGATCAATTAGCCTATTGATCACAAAAGCCTACCCTGTGGGTCTTTTTCCAATTTGTGACCCTCCCTCATTTATATCTTTGGATGCACCCTCCATGAATCTATTATGAGTTATTTTCTCACCTTTTGACTTGGCAGATACTTCAGGTACATTTGGCTTAGGTTTGGGTGCATCATCTTGGGTTTTAGGTTTCTTGACCCTCTTCTACTTTGGTTTTCTTTCTAATTTGGTGGAGGAATCACTGGGCTCACTAATTTTTACAATATGACAAAGCTATGGTTTCAAAATAACTGATGGAAAAGGCCTACTAGTTTATCTTCTCAAGAAACAAATTTGTAGAATAAAAACCCTCCTAGACCTCACAATTCACACCAACCCAATTAAATTTGCACGATATAAAAAACCATTGCAAACCCTAACACCTAAAGCTATTAGAATTTTCACTAATTCCCCAAACCAACTTAGTTCAACACAATTGACACAAAGAAGTTTGATTATTTTATTACTTAAATGGAAATTTGTTGCCAATGCCTCTACAACAATCTTTCAGAGGTCTTCTCATCATTCTCTTAAACTTTATCAATTTCTTTGTTCTTGAATGATTGCCATTGTGGGGCCAAATGATCCAACAACCTTCTTTATGGTCAAGTAATGGAGTGTATCACCATTAATGTCTAATAGAAATTTCACATGAGAGAGCTAACACTTAGTAGTTTGAGTTCAAATTTTGGTCGTTGATCATTTTTTTTTAAAACTCTATCAATGGCTCTCCCTCGTTCTCGCGCTTTCTTTTTATTTCAGTGATTCCCTTTAGTTGCTACCATGTCACCCTTTATTTACCTTAGTCACCTTTTGCTTGGAGGCCATCACTCATTGCTACTTTGATCTTTGTCCCTTTGGATGAATTTGCGATGCCTTAGGACCTAGTGATGAGGGGAATATTCTATCAAATATATCACTCATCGTTGATATGTTCTTTAAAACTTCACTTTTATTCACGAGGGTTTAAGGTAGTGCAATAGGCAATATATTTAACAATCCATCGCTCATTGTGGATGCTTTTTTTTCTTCATGTGTCCTATTAGTGATGTAAACAACATGCATAATAAGATCTCAACTGTTAGATCTAGGTCCCTTTTTGACTATATTCATTGCCCATCACTCATCACTAATTCATGTTTCAACAATCAGGTCACATTAGCGATGGGAAAGAAGTGGCAATGGAACAATATTTGGACATGTGTAAATGTTTCAAGATTGAAGGCACTCGAAGCATCACCCTTTATGATATCTCAAACTAGCGATGAGACATTGGAATGAAAGATCTCATCACTCATCACCAATTCAAAAAGGATAAGCAAGAAGTTGTCCGTGATGAGTAATGAAAGAAAATACAAAGAGACTATAAGTTCATCACACATTACTGATGTAAAACTTAGAATTATTGGTCAATCAATGATAGAAAGGAAGTTAGTGATACAAAGGATATTGCTCACATCATGCATCGCTAGAATGAAACTCAAGGTTTAAAACGTATATGTGATGAGTGATACAAAGGGAAAAGTTCATTGCGCATTGTTGATTCAAGACAAGCGGTGACAAAAGAATTTGCGATGGGTGATATGCAAAGAGATGAACGAGAACTTAAGTGAAGGAATTTTGCACATGCTCACATGTTGTTTTAAAAGGGGGACCAACTAGGAACAACATAGGGTAAGGCCTTAAAAATACTTAAGAAAATTTTATGCAAAGGATGTAAAGGATAAATATTTCGTATCCATAACTTTATAAAATATTTGGATCTCTAGATCAAGGTAACATGGAAATATTAGGTGACGAGTAAACAAAGAACCTTAACCCAAGGGGTTAATCACCTGAATGAACTCAAAGACTTAAGATATGACTTAGGCAACTTGGAACCAACAAAAATAAGTCAACAAAAGATTAGACCACAGGGTAAAGATTTAGACAAAGGGAAAGATGGATAAGTAAAACCATTATGTAGCACAAAACCCTAAACCCTAATCTCATTTCAAACCAAAAGGAAACCAAAGAAAATGCATTTTAGACTAGTGGAACATAAAAATTTTGAGGGTTCCACTAAGCCCTTCCGAGTAACCAAGAAAAATCCATGGAAAATCCTCCACCTATTTAATATAAGAGACCAAGAGACAACCATACAAATTTCATTGTGCCTTCTAAGATCAAACACGTTTTTAAACTTAAAGAGAAAGTGGTTGATCAACCCTTAATGGTTTCTTTTATTCCTCCCTTGCGGGAGGAAAAGAAACCTATGGTTAATAAACCCACTCCTACACAATCACAACTTTAAAACCGTGTAAAAATAAATAGAAATGCTAAAGAGCGTAGGTATAGACATCATGCTATTTCTCACAAGTTAAAAGAAGAGAACTGAAACAATGGGAAATAGGGGTTTTGTTGCATGAGGGATTATGAAAGGAGGTTTCATAATATAATAATAGATAGACCTATTTTCCTTTATTTCATTAGGAAATGAGATCCCCACAAATAATTGAATTACAACCCTTAGGTGAATCAACATAATGTGAGAATCTTCATATTTCCTCATGCTTGAGGATAGGGGTAAAGTTCAAAAAACACTTTTGGGAGAAAAACTAAAAGATAGTAAATCAACCAAATTATTCCAATTCAAAATTGAAACATTAGTTTAAAGCATAATACTAATAGAAACAAAAAAGATTCTAGAGATCTAAGAAGGGAAGAAGTATGTGTACCAGTCACCAAAAGTCACTTTTAAGAGGCTATCTGGGACTCATTCGCCTATGGGCGAATGGGTCTTTTCTTAGGGTTTTCACTGAACTTTTGATAGCCTCCAATGTTGATCTGTAGCTTCTGATTTGTCTAGGTTTTAGTGTTGGAAAGTTAGTAATCAAATCTATAGGTGAGATTTTGTGATTTAACAACTTTGACAGCTTTTCCAATCTTTCTTTTCATGATGTCTTCAGTCTTTCTTCATTCTAAATTTGCAATCACAAACACAAGAGAGAAAAATAATTTTTTGTTGTGTTATGGAGACTAATCAGACTAAGATAAAATCCTCATATTTATGTTAGTTTATTTCATTTGCTGCACTTATTAAATATTTATGATGCACTTGTATCTAAAACGTGGTTACAAACAAATATTAAATGTTGGAAGTGATTAGTTACAACCAGAATTGATTAGTTACAGTTGAAATTGATTAGTTATAGCTAGAAGTGATTAGTTACAATATTTTTTATTATAAAGTCAAAAGACAACTAGAAATATTAAATGTAGCCACCCAAAGAAAATGTTTTATTGGGTGCATGAGGCACAACCAATGGCCACACTTCATTGGTAATTAATGGGACATGTGTGGGAGCATATTAGAACACTCAATGATGAGTTTTAAGGGCAACATGTTGTGAAAAATATTAGCAAAAAATTGCATAGTAGTGACTGGACAAATGTAGAAGCTGTGGGTACCCATAGCCACGGCTGTGTAAAACCAGCAAGTGAAAAATGTGATGAAAAATGCTGCTACAGGTTGTAGATGTTGCTGCATGAATTGTAAAGGTTATTTACTGGAATGTTAATATATATTGGACCTTGTATTGGTGGATGTAGCCTAATTTTGGGTGGGCCATGTTAAATCTTTGTGTTCTTCTTTTGTTGTCCAAAATTTATGTGTGTTTTATTTCTCTATTTTATTGATAAAATCTGCATTTAATTGTTTGAAATCTACCCTCTAACCCTAACATGTTTTTGGTGAAAGGGGGTTTGTCTTGGTCAAACCCTATTTTGGTAATCAAACCTTGAATTGAAATAAAGCATGAAGAATGAACAATGCTATGTTACAACTCAACAAACCCTTGGATAAATTTTTGAATGTAGATTTTTAAATTACATGAGATGGGTTCAATGGATGTGGATCTTGGAGCTTGAGATAATACTTTGAATGCTTGAACTTGATCTCAAAACCTACATCACAATGTTGGCTCCAAAAAAATGCATGATGCAAGAAGAATTTAACATGATGAATAGATCTTGAATGCTGCAATAAATCTCTAATATATATGCTCTTAAATTCTCTTGATCATCAAATTTTCTCTTGTGAAATTGCTCTTGAAATCTCATAAAATTTCTAAATAAAACTTAGAAAATAACCTTGTATTTATAGGTATGTATCCTTAATTTCCCAAAATTCAAATATTACAAGCCGACATTATGTGGATTTGGGGACCTTAAAATACCACCAAAAACATATTTTAAATTTAGGTTTAAAGGCCTAGGGAGGACCCATTCAGCCATGGGTGAATGGCTCCCAGGTCCCTATTCCCGAGACACACATTGCTCAAGGTAAAGTGTTATGTATTAGCATTAATTATTGTTGGGTTTCCCCTTCAAAAAATGCAATTTACTAGGCTTTTAAATGAATAATAGGGCTTATTGAGGCCTCTTTAAGCTCAATTTAATAAAGAGGGCCAAAAAAGTGTGAAAATGCAAAGGGATACATTTTTCAACACTAAATTAAGGTATTATTAAGTCCATTTTAATTAGGAGGGCCCAAAAAAGTGTGAAAATGTAAAAGGATACATTTTTTTACACTACATTTAGCCCCCACTTTAGTGAGAGGATGACCCTACATCAAACTCACACTAAAGTAGACAATCAAGAGAGGTCTAATTATAGAATCATTGGAAATATAAGATGAAAAAGGTCAAGGAGGATGATCAAGCCCCCAAGATATAAGATCTCATGGAAAAACCAACAAAGGCACAAGGAGACACATGCCTATGTTAAACATATATATGCAACAATGACAATCTACTCAATCATACAATGTCAAAGAATCAAAGAAAGAAAGAACAAGAAAAATAGGGGTGGATAGAGCCTTGATAGTTTTTCCAACTTGATGAGGATCAAGCCTTAGTTGTTTTTCCAAAAAAAATTATAAGTGGAACTCCACTGCCCACTATGCAAACAACAATGCACGATCACATTGGCTAGTGAAATCTACTATCCACTAGGTGAGCCCCCAGACATGGAAAATGAGATAATTTTATTAGGCTCCCATAACCATACCAAATTTATACCTTTTGATATCTTTGATAAGGCACCACACAATACAAAATTTAAGCTTCATAAGGCTTAGCAAGTTGTGTTATGCTAAACACTCATGAAAAATCATGGCCCCATTGGGAAGCAAGGTGTCTTATGCTTGGTGGCCATGAAAAAGGTTGTAACTTCGAGCTTCACAAGGCTTAGCAATCTATGTTATGCTAAACACTTATGAAAAATAATGCAAGTAGGATAAGTGATTTTCAAAGGAATTTTCTTAGTTCATGTATGGTAGATCCTTTTAAGGAACATCGTGCCTAATGTTTCCAAGAGAGGACAAGTCTAGGATAAAATATTCACAACTTAGGGAATGCAATGCACATCATTACCACTAAGAGGGATGCCATATGCCAAGGAAGCTCACACTCTTGGAGAACATCAAAACCAATGAAACTACCAAGAAGAAGACACGTCACATGAAATAAGAAGACCACACTATGAAACATAAGATATAGTCAAAAATTTCAAAATGATAATGCCAATGTATGCCCCTACTTTAAAGAAATTGCTAAACACCATGCTGTGAACAATTACTTTAAAATATCAAATGATAAATGCTAACAAGACATGAGAGCTTATTTGGAAATACCTATGTCAAGCATATGTTTCCAAATTAAGTTGCATCATGGAGAAGTTTCCCCCAAAATGAAATTCCAAACACATAACGGACCCACAAATTTAGGGTCAACATATGTCTTTGTTACAATGATATTATAAAGCTTAGAAATGTCATCATTCCCAAAATACTCGTAGAACTAGAAGAATGACACATAGGGAGTGAAAACAAAAAAAAACTTTTGGGTCAACATGGAAAATACATAAATGTTTCCATGCCTTGCATCATCCCTAAAAGGAAAAAAAAAGAAAAAAGAAAAGATAAATGTTTACGACATATAGAAGAATGTAGGTACAAATAAAGGAATGAACATAAAGATATGCCGAATAGAATAGTACGGGGGATCACATTACACACATGAAATCACACAAACAAACTAAAAAGAAAACAAAGAAAAGAATAGTAAGGAACATGTGAGTCAACCTATAGCAGGTTGTCCACATCCTAATCTTGTTCAGCATATATGGAAGGAAAACAACTAGCCAAAGGGACAATGTCAAGTACCAAACTAGGAAAATCACCAAGTTCAACATGTGGTGAATCACTATTTGTAGAAGTATCATCATGGTTGTTATCATTTAAGCTCACAAAAGAGGAAAAAAATGAATTTAGCTCATTATGCACTTGTTCATCATTTTTTGCAATTTTATTGTCACCATCCAAGTTTATCACAATAGAAGGTCTAATGATAATATCCATGGAAGGTGCTTTTTCTTGTTGTGTTCGAGATATAGGTTTCTATTATTGTGGCGAAGGTAGAGGATCATCATGGACTACTTGAGGTAAGTTTGAATTTTGATTTTCTATGTTGTTTTTTTCTTTTTCTTGTAACAAACGAGCAATAGCATGATGCCTATGCCTATGCTCTATAGCATTTCAGTTCATTTTTGTTTTGTTTTCAAGTTGTGATTGTGTAGGGGTGGGTTTATCAATAATAGGTTGCTTTTATTCCCTTAAGGGAGGAACAAAAGGAACCATGGGAGGTTTTTCAACCACTTTCTCTTTAGCTTTATAAAATTCTTTAATTTTAGGAGACACGATGGGACTTGTTTGGTTATCTCATGGTCTCTTATAGGAAATGGGTGAAGGATTTGCTATGTTTTGATCTTGGTTACTTGGAATGGCTTTTGGTTCACTCATGGTTTAATCAAGGTTAGGAGGCTCAATTGTGGGTTGAGGCATATTGCTGAGGGATAACTCTACTATGCATTTTTTCTTAAAATTTTGATAAGATTTGAAAAAGAAGTCCTCACAAGGCCTAATAGGTTCCATAGGTTTTGGCCAAAATAAATTCAATGAGAAATTCCCATAGGAAGACACATGATTAAAGCCACTATGGTGCATAGTAAAGATCTCATTACCAACTAGAAACTTTAAGAATTTATGCACTATTGATGGGATGAAATTCATGGAGCAAAGCCATGTGTAGCCTAACTTCACACAAAATTGGTTCGACAACGAGATGATGGAAAATGTGACACTTAATGTTTTCGGTCCAAATTTAAAAGGAAGATTTATCGAACCTATCATAGGGCAAGAAAAGCCATTATGTGTTTTGATTCATGCTTTCGGTTGTTCATAGATATCCTGATAAAGATCATGCACAAATACAAATTCTTCAGTTATCACATTCTCTGCACAGATGGGATTAATTAATATATCCCATTAGTAGGCTTGTCATTGATTCTTCCAACTATGTAGAGAGGACCATTAGGTGCATGTTTGATTGTGTCATGCTATGAGAAATAAATTTCAAGGGGAATTTTTGTTAGGCCCTTACGAGGTCCAACTTCAATGGTTCCAATCATATGTTCCATAGGATTTTCCTCATTTTCCTTCATGTTTTCATCATCCGTGTCAACATTCATCACATCATTCAAGTAGTTTCACTAGCTTTGACAAAGGAAATATTATGATTTTGCATAGGGTTGATAAAGATTTGAAAATTTTTGGTTAGGAGGTACTATAGGACTTATTACTTTGATCATTAACATTGCCAATTTGAATATGATTAGAATCAATGAGGTCTTGCACAATATGTTTAAGATTCCTACAATGTTCCATATCATGTCCATTTTTTTGATGAAAATGGCAATAGGAATTTTTTCTATAGTTTGAAGGTAATGTTCTAGTAGGATCAGGAGCTCTAACAAGAAGTAAGGAAATTAAGAGTTGCAACATGGTGTTATGAAGGGTATCAAGTAGAGGGGTAAATAGTCTATTTCTCTCCAAATATATACAAATTTGTTGTCTTTATAGCAACCACTTGAGTGTTAACATATTGAGTTGATTGAGAGGGATTAAGTTGTAGAAATCCATTATTTTGTTTCTTGAATGATTGGTAGTTGTTTTGAGGTGTGGATTCATATTTTTTAGGATGACTAGAGGAATTTTTCACTTTACGACTACTATCGAATTTTTGTAATCATGAAGGGAAATACACAAGTTTGTAAAGGAAGGAAATTTTAACATCTGAAGTTTAGCTTGGATTTTATTCTGCAAATTAGAAATAAACATTCTTTGAAGGTCAACACTGAGAATCTTAGTGTTTATTTGTGAGTAAAGAAATTGGTACTATGCTATGAAATTGGTGACCTTTTCATCATCCTTTTGTTTGCAAGTCATTAGATAAACTAAGGCCATCTTAGGACCCATATGTATTTGGAAGTGATTGAGAAAGGAATCAATAAGTTCATTGAATAACGTATTGAGTTATTCGATAAGGAGAAAAACCATTCCAAAGAAGTATTCTTCAAGGACCCAGGGAAGAGTTTAGCCAAGAGTTTATCCTAAAAAATGAAGTCACTAGATAAGGTTGTATATGCAGAGACATGGCTAATAGGATCTCCTTTTGCACCATATTTCTCAAATCTAGGAATCTCTATACCTTGTGGCATTTGTTTTCTCAATATCTCCAAGGATAAAGGGTTTCTTTTGACATATTGTGAAGGTTGACCATTTTTATTTTGACTCAATGTAACAATTTGTAGTTGGAGAGATGAAACATTTTGTAAGAGTTGGTTAAGAATGAGATCATTGTTTGTGTTGTGAGATGGATGCGAATAAAGTGGAGGTGTATATGTATTTTGGGGACAAGTGAATTGTAAATTTGTGAGGGGGGATGGGTGAGGAGATATGAGATTTGAATGCACAAAGCTAGAGGGATTCCCAATGGAAATACCTAAGGTAGTATGGACATTGCTAGTAGGTTGTATGGTTGTAGTAATAGTTGGATTAGTGTATGTCAGAATAGAGGTTATGGTTGTGGAAGGAGAAGTTGAATTTCCACCTTGACTTTGAGTATACCTCAAAGCTTGAGAACGACTAGTCATTGTAGGGACATGGTTGGTAATGATGTGATTTAAGCTATGCACAACTTCTATTCCTTGTTTATTATCAATTATTCTCCTCATGTTATCTATGATAGGAACCACATTACCAATGATGTATTCAAAACTTAAACAAAGTTTTGCAATTTATCTAACTCTTCATCCATTCTTCTAAGGTTCTCTTGAGGGACATTAGTAATCCTTGATTCAACGTTAGTAACATTGGTTGTTGGTAAGGAGGTCATAGGAAAGGAAGTGTCAAGGGTATGGTCCATAGTGGGTTGACTAGTGTCAACACTATGAGTGAAAGAGTTAGAAAACCCAAGATCCACAATGAGTGATGTATCATAGGATGACATGAGTCTCAAACTATGTCTCACGATAGTATTGGAAATAGGACACAAAGTTGTGAATCTCATAAAAGTTTCACAAACCCAAGGTTCACCCAAAATGGATAATAGGTAAAATGTAATCAAATACCCTAGAATGTAAAGTGCAATGCAAGTTTGTAAAAGAGATTTCTAGATTTAAACAAGATAAAATTCTGATTATTCTATGTAAAAACCCAAAAATGATGCATATTTGAATTCAAACAATGCACTGAATTTGACAAATTAACCTTAATATGAACAATTTTAGAAAATAGAAATTTTGAAAACTAAAACAACAAACTGAATATAGGAATGTAGAATGTAGAAACAATGTTTTTGATGCTCAAAAATTTAGAAAAAGCCCTGATCAGGGACTCATTCTCCCATGGGTGAATGGGTCTCACTTTAGGGTTTTTAAAAATTAATTTACATATTTCTGAGTTGACTTCAATGATAACTTTAAGAAACCCCCGTCAAAAAAAGATATAAAACCCTGATGAATCTTTCACTTTCTTAAGAAAAATATTAATTTCAATTGGCGAATCTTTCCTTTTTTGGAAAAAAATAATATTAGGGGCTTTAATCTCCTTTTCCTGGTTCCACAAGTCGAACAACTGGTTCTCTCTCATCTCTTAATGGAAGGATTGGAGGGGCATCTGGTAATGCTTTTTCTTCTCCAACAATAGGCTTGTTTTTCTTATCCATTGATGATTTTTTTGAATTTTATGCTTTTTAGATTCAGTTTTCAAATAGGTGGTTACAGTTTCAAATTTCTGGAAAATTGGATCTAAATGAAAGTGAAAAATGATTCTAAATGACAAGCAAAAAGACCTAATTTGAGATGCAATTTTGATTCAATTTTTTGATGTAAATGACTAAGTATGCAATGTTATGTAAACACTATGCAAAAAGATCAAGTTTTTTGAACTTTCTAGATTTTAGAGGATTCAAAATGTAAACCTAAAACCTTAAATGAGATGAAAACTACTGCAAGAAAAAAACCATAAATGAGATGAAAATCAATGCAATTAATGCAAAGTAATGGAAATCCTAGATCTAGGGTTGAAAATGGACTTAAAAATTAGAAAGTTATGATGCTCAAGTGTCAAGTTCACCAGAATGAAATAACAGGTAATAGGAGTTTTGTTGTGTGAGGTATTATGAAAGGGGGGTCCACCAATATGATAATAGATAGACTTATTTTCCTTTATTTCATTAGGAAATAAGATCCACACAAAGAATTGACTAACAAAGCTTAGGTGAATCATTAGATTTCCTTATGCTTGAGGACAAGGGTAAAGTTCAAACAACACTTTTTGGGAGAAAAACTAAAAATAGTAAATCAACCAAATTATGCCAATTCAAAATTGAAACATCAATTTAAAGCATAATACTATGACCAATGTCATAGTGTAGACTATATAGATCCAATCCATATAGATTTAAACCCTATTTAATCCCCTAAGCATTAATTCCAATAAGATATTCAATATCAACAAAACTAAGAAGCCATTAAAAATAACATTCTAAAGCATGAAAGCTTGAAAAACATCTATTCTATGACCTTGAATCTTATCCTATTGGGGGAGTGGTGTCTCATTGATGTGGAATGGTGACCCTTTCCCAATCCCTTGGATAATGAGCTTGTTTCAATCAATTTTATTGAGGAAAACTGATGAAACCGATGAGAGTTGAAGAAAGCATGATGAAAGATAATTTTAACATGATAAATGCTATGATGTTTGATGTAGATGTATGCAATCTATGCTAAATGTGTATAAGATTCAAATTTACAAGTCCTAGATTCCTAAATATACCAAGTGGATGCAAACTAAGTTACCATGGAAGCCATTAATGGATGCTTAAGCTAATTATGTATGAAAATTAATCTAAAAGGCTATTAAACATAGAACATGGATGCAAATGATTGTGATTTTCAAAATCATAAGTTTGCTCTGAAAAGGTGGATCCCTATTCAATAGATGCAAATTCTATTTATAGAATAGGTAATGAGAAACCGATGGTCAAGATTGAAAGAATCAATCAATGGTCCTGGGATGGAAAGAAGATGGAGGCATGGATCATGCATTCCCATCAAGGGTTGAGAATGCAAGTTGATATTTAATCAAGGGCTCACAATCATGCAAAGAAGCACACTTTCAAAGCTTTCTCAAGAAGTTTGTTGAAAGTTTGTTACAAAGAAGAATATTCCCTTTTTGATTGAGTGAAAATGGACAATATTCTCAAAGAATATTCTTAGGCAAGTGGATGAGGAAAATTAGCATTTTTCAAATTAAAACAAAGTTCTAATGTGAAAAGGGGAGGGATATTCTATAGGAATATTCCCTTTTGGATGGATTTTAGATTTAGCATTAAATAATTGATTTATTTAATGAAAGGGGTGGGATTAGAATATTCAATTAAATAACCAAGATAGATAGGATTTATTTAATTAAATACAAAGACATAAGAAGGCTAATTAAATAATTTGCATTATTCGATTAGACAGGATGAAAGGGAAATGTTATGGAGAGTGAATTGACCTAATTAGGTTAATTAGATTAATAGATGAACATGAGACCTTTTGATTAATTAACTAGGTTAATTTAATCAATTAAGTGAAAAGAGGATGGATTTCAGGATGAAAAGGTGTTAATATATCAGATTCAAGTGTGTATATCATTCAAGACATTTTTAATTATCTACAAATACTAATAGAAAAAAAAATTCTATAGATTTGAGAAGGGAAGAAGCATGTGTACCAGTCACCAAAAGTCACTTTCAAGAGGTTGTATGGGACTCATTCACCCATGGGTGAATGGGTCTTTTCTTGGGGTTTTCGCTCAAATTACGAGAGCCTCTTATGGTGATATGTAGTTTTTGATTTGTGTAGGTTTTAGTGTTAGAAAGTTAGAAATCAGCTATGCAAGTGAGATTCTGTGATTTGACAACTTTGACAACCTTTACAACTTTGAAAAATTTTCCAATCTTGCTCTTCAAGAGGTCTTCAAGCCTTCTTCAACCTTAATCTGCAATCACAAACATAAGAGAGAAAAAATGTTTATTTTTGGTGAATTGGGTTTTTCCTTGGTCAAATTCTATTTTGGTAATCAAACCTTGAATTGAAATAAAGCATGTAAGAGAGAATAAAGAATGAAAAATGCTATGTTACCACTCAAAAAAACCTTGGATAAATATTTGAATGTACATCTACAACTTGAACGAGATGGCTTCAATGGATGTGGATGTTGATGCTAATTAAGATAATTCTTTGGATGCTTGAACTTGGTCTTGAAACCTACATCACAATGTTAGCTCCAAAAACATGTATGATGCAAGAATAATTTGACATGATGAATAGATCTTGAATGTTGCAATAAATGTTCAATATATCTACTCTTGAATGCTCTTGATCATCAAGTTTTCTCTTGTGAAATTTCTCTTGAAATCTCATAAATTTCTAGGTGAAACTTAGAAAATAACCTTGTATTTATAGGTATGTATCCTTAATTTCCCGAAATTCAAATATTACAAGACAAAATTGAAATATGGAATCAGGGACCTTAAAATACCACCAAAAACATATTTTAAATTTAGGTTAAAAGGCCTTGGGAGGACCCATTCACCCATGGGCGAATGGGTCCCAAGTCCCTATTCCTAGAACACACATTGCTTAAGGTAAAGTGTTATGTATTAGCATTAATTATTGTTGGGTTTCCCCTTCGGAAAATGTAATTTACTAAGCTTGTAAATGAATAATATGGATTATTAAGGCCTACCTAAGATAAATTTAATTAAGAGGTCCCAAAGAAGTGTGAAAATGTAAAGGGATACATTTTTCTACACTACAAGAACAAACAAACAAACCAAGATGAAAATTTAACTCAAACAAAGCATGATGATTCTCCACCTTCACCACAACAAAAAACAAATGAAACCTCTGTGGAAATTATCATTAAGCCTCTTGTTGCGATTAACTTAGATGATGATGATGATGATGATGATGAGAATGCTAAGATTGATGAGGAAGTGCATAATGAGATGAATTTATTTATTTTATTCTTCCATGAGATTAGACAATAACAACCATGATGATCCTCATAATAAGAGTGCATCACCACATGTTGAACCAGGTGATTGTCCTAGTATGATACTCATTGTTTCCCTTTTGGCTAGTCATCCGCCTTCCATATATGATGAATAAGATTGGGATGCAAACAACTTGCTTTAGGTTGACTCACATGTGTCATACTAGCTTTATGTATTTTCATGTTCTTTGTGTGATTGCATGTGTGTAATGTGATCACCCATAGTATGCTACTTGGAATGTATTTATATTTGTGATCCTACTTTGGATGATCCTTGTCACTCCATTGGTGCAAGGATACAAAAAAAGTGAATCTGTTGTGACATTCTTCTATTTATATTTTAATTCTTCTATTTGTCGTAACCATTGTCTTTTGTTTTGTCTTGTGTTTCCTTTTGGGGACAATACAAAGCATGGAAATTTAGGTCTCTTCCATGTTGACACAAAAGGATTCTCCTTTGTCTTTTCTCTCTATGTGTCATTCTTCCTAAATTGTTCTTGTTCTTCCACGAGTTATTTGGGGATTGATGATGATTTTGAGCTCAATTATATCACTATAAAAAAGATATGTTGACCTCAAATCCATGGATCCCTTATGTGTTATATTAGGATTGCATTGGGGGAAATCTCTTTTTGATGACACAACTTCATTTAGAAACATATCATTGGCATAGGGATTTCCAAATAATCTCTCATGTCCCTTTCATCTATTGGATTTTATCATATTCTACTTTAAAGTGATTCCTTATAGCATGGTGTTCAAGAATTTCTTTAAAGTGGGGGCATTATGCCTCCCTCTTGTTTCTTATTTGATGTCTTTACCTCTTATTCAAGGTGTGGTCTTCTTATTTCACATGATGTGTCTTCTTGTTGGTGACATTGGGATTGATTTCCTTTAAGAGCATTACTTTTCTTGGCATATGATATTCCTCTTAGTGGTAATGCTATGGCTTGCATTCCCTAAGGCATGAATATTTTATCTCTCAACTAGTTCTCTTTTGATGGTGATATCGAGTGTGATGTTCTCTAAAGTGAGACCTTTCATGAACTAAGAAAAACCTCTTTGACTATCTGAAACCAAAAATTTTGGCCACTAAGCATAACACAACTTGCTTGGTGGGGCCTTTGTTTCATGAGAGTCTAGCATAATGTAGCATGCTAGCCTTGTGATTATTGAATGCCACACCTTATCAAAGTTATCAGGGAGTATAACTTTTGGTATGGTTGATGTATGGGAGCCTGTAGACCTAGCATGACTTGCCCATTGCCACTTGTTTTGTGGATACAAACCTAGTGTATATTAGACAACACTAGACCTTATGTGTTTCTCACTTATTTGGGTTCACCGAGTGTATATCAGATTGCACTTGTGAGCGTGTTTTCATGGCCACCTTGCATAAAACAAATTACTTTCCTATGGTGCCATGTGAGCATGTTTGATGGACTTGGCATAATGCAACTTGCCAGTTTATCTATTCTTCCATTAAATTTGACATTGTAGGATGTTGTATCTTGTGTCACTACTGCATTCATATGTCTCTTTGTGCATTTGTTGGTTTTCCATGGGATCTTTGATCCTGGAGGCTTGATCATCCTGCTTGATCATTGTTATCTCATCTTTCTAAAAATTGTATAATTAGACCTCTCTTGACTTATTTATCTACTTTAGTGTGAGTTTGAGTGTAGGTTTCATATTCTCACTAAAGTGGGGGCTAAACATACTCTAGGAAAATGTACTCCTTTACATTTTCACACTATGTTTGCATCCCCTTAATTAATTAGACTTAAATAAGCTTCTAATAATTACCTAAATTATGCATTCCTAAGCTTTACTATTCCCATTTTTTGAAAGGGAAACTAATATTAAACAAATTCTAACATTATTTTAAATGCCTTGGAAATTATGTGTCCTAGATTTAGGTCCCAAGATCCATTGACCCAAGGGAAAATAGGTCCTCCTTAAGTCCTAGGTCCTAAATTTTAATATTTTTTTGGTGACATTTTAATTATTCAAATTCAAGTTTCAAATGTCGGCTTATGGAATCTAATTTTTTAGAAATTAGATAAACACCTATAAATACAAGGTTATTTTATCAATTCAAACCTAGAAGCAAGAGCACACTTTATGAGAGATTTCTAAGAGAATATATTATTGTCAAGAGAAATGAATATCAGATTTATCAAGCATATATAACACAAAATCAAGATCATATCATTATTGCAAAGATATGTGTGTTCATATTATGTTTTGGAGCTAACATTGTGATGTAGATTTCAAGCATTCAAGCATAAAATTGAGAAATCATTCAAGCCAATTAAAGCAAGACCCAATCCTTAGAGAGATGTTTTAGACTTCAATCCTCTAAGGGAAGCCATTAAGGATTGGGTAAGTTGTAACATAGACTTTTTCATTCACCAATACTTGTCATTTGTCATTATCTTTCATTATCAAGGTTTAATTACCAAACCGGGGTTTGACCAAGGTAAACCCCTATTAACAAAAAAAAAAAAAAATCTCCTTCTCTTTGTGTGTGTAGATTTGTAGGTAAATAAGGATTGAAGATTGGATCTAAAGTGCAATATTGCAAAGTTGTCAAAGTTATCATCAAAGTTTTCAAGCCACGAAAACTCACCTAAAGAATTTATTTTATGGCTTTCCAACAATGGAATCTAATGGAATCAAGAGTGCAGATCCGAGACCAAAGGACAGTGAAATCAAATTTTGGATCCCTTTACAAAGACCCATTTTCCCTAGGGAGAATCTAACCTAGCAGGACACTCAACAACCACTTTTGGTGGTAGGTACACATCAGTTTACCCTTCTCAAATCTTCCAAAAAATCATTATTTCTATTTGTGCTATCATTTAAATCTACATTTCAAGTTTTACATCACATAATTGAGTTCATTAGGAATTTTATTTTCATTTTCCAAAAGTGCATTTTAGAAATTTTCTATCATTTTTTGTTATAAGGAAAAATCAGAGATCCCCCATTCCCATAGAGTTGACTCACCTCAATGTTGAAACTCAATTCTATCCTTGGGAGAGATCTCCTTTTTCCTAATGAAACTAAAAGAAAAGTAGGTGTGTTAAGTCATCATTTTATCTTGGTGAACCCATTTTACTCCTAATCCTATTCACCTATTTTTCTTTGTTTCACCGCTACATATGCAACAAGTTTGGTCATAGGGTTGTTGATTGTAGATCTAATGTGAGAAGAAGTAATTATACTCCAAAAAATTATATCATATACTACAATTGCAATAAACCAAGACACATTGCAAGAGTCTACAAGGGAAAGAATGTAAGACCTTCTACTTCTCAAAAGAAGATTGATTCTATCAACAAAAGTAGGTGATGAACAAGGTATGGATAACGAAGAAATAAAGTGAAGAAAACACTGAATATGTATCTCAGCCTGGTGCCGATGGATCCTTTGATAACTAAAGAGATATAGCATTATCTCAGGAGGAGTTTCATTTGGAAATGATTTAGCCCCTTAAAAAGAATAGGTTGTTGAAGATTTTAGCATACAAGATGAGTTGAATCAATTCCTTTTGTGTGTATAATTGCTAAGAAAGAATATACCTTCTGGTGATAATTTTGGAGCAAGGGAATGATTTACGGAGGTGTGTTGAGCTTCATTCTATCCCTGTGATGACATAGAGAAGTGTGACAAAAGGTTCACCTAACAAAGTATGAATGTATTTATGGATAAAAGTTAGGTATTTTGAAAATCCTTTTATGTGGTTTTTGGATCATATATTCTCATTTGAATGATATCAAGTGTGTTCAAGAGCTAAGGGATTGAAGAAGGTTCTTAGTGAATTACGTGATAACCCTAATGATAGTATTCATAGGTATTTATCTAGTTTGTTTGTAAAACCCTAGTTTTTAGATAGTAATATCATGGCTACACCAATTGTCATTGATGTTGTTGAGGAGCCAAGGCCAGAGTTCAAGAAACATCGATACATGTCTATTGTGACAAAAAAAGATGGAGCATTTTCTCATGTTCTGATCAATGTGATTCATTATGAAGATTCCCACATCTATACTCACTCTCAGATGAGTGAGTACAATCATCTAAAGTTGGAAGAGTTTAGATATAATAATCTCCTGGTTGATAATTTTCAGCTCAAATCGAAGTATACGAATTTGGAAGCAAGAGGCTTAGATGTGTGGAAGGGAACTTCCCTAACTTTTCCTTTGAAGATGAATGGCTTATAATTTCCTTGAGCTAGATTCATGAAGATATATTTTGTCTTGATCAACCCCACCCAATTACAAAAGAAGCTATTAGGGTTGTGACTAGATTGTGTTCCACTAGACCTATGCTGACACTAAAGGTCGTAAATATTGAAGATGTCATGAAGCTCACTAGAGCTAAATTTGACAAAAGAACCCTAATTGTGGATGGAATATCTGACCTAGGGGTTTGGTATGCTAGGATGGGTATTGAATATAAGGCTTACTATACAAACAAAGAAGGGTCTACTACCACCACTTTTATCTTCACTACTCATCAGATGGTGAAGGGAGTAAAAAATTATGATCTTTGTGAGATTTTGCAGTAGCAATTATTGGAAAATTTGCAAAAAACCAAGGGTTCACACAATAATTTTTGGTATGACACTTTGATTATTTGTCTTATGTTCTATTTATTAAGGGAAATGCTTGGATTGAAGAATATGGTTTGGAGAAAGAAAATTCCTATTACACATCATATTAGGGATCACATGTGTAGCTTTCCAAATACTAAACAATGTGACATCATTTTTTGGGGTTTCTTCAAAACATTTCAAAATGAAATGCAGAAGAGGGATATGATACCCTCACAAGTTGTGGAAAGATATAATAATGAAATTACTTTTATGGTAGATAAAGACAATTTTTATATGGAGGTAGTTGATCCAAGAACCTCATGGGTAACAAAGTTATCCTATGAGGTCTCCATACCTGACTGGGTTGCATATGCTAACATCTTTCTTAGCAAACCTAAGGATTCCACTGTTGAGATGTTTAGGACATATGATGGAATAACCAACAAGAAAATAAAGAAAAATCTAGAAGAAAAGGTGAAGAAGAGTGTGGGGAAGATGATTTCTAATTGAAAAAGGTTTCTGGCTCTCCCAAGGGTCTTGTGGAAGCATCTCAAACCACTAATGCTACACCAACTCCTAGAAGTACAAGTAGATCTACCTCTACCACTTCCATAACATCCATACCTGCTCAAACACCTCCTAGTAGAAGAAGGGTTGCCACTGAAGTATTGACACAAACTAAGACTACAAAAAGGAAGAAAATAAGATCTAAATAGATGAAAAAAAGGGGGAAGATTAATCTAGTGAATATGGTTGATGATGAGGAAGATGAAGAGGAAACAAAATATTATGTATTGAGGAGAAGGAAGAGAACAAGACAAGGAGAAGAAGAAGAAACATTTAAAGAAGAAGAAAAAGAAGAAGTAAAGAGAACAAAGAAGGATCCTTTGAAAACACCTAAACATGAACCTCTACAA
Source organism: Sequoia sempervirens (assembly GCA_007258455.2). Lineage (NCBI taxonomy): Eukaryota > Viridiplantae > Streptophyta > Pinopsida > Cupressales > Cupressaceae > Sequoia > Sequoia sempervirens. Next base: position 807,781,161 of record VDFB02281492.1, read on the forward strand.
CTTGAGGCTACTATCAATGAAATTGTACAACATGATGCACTAAAATAGATTGTTGATCTCTATGATGAAATCTCTCCTATTGATAAAATCACAATTGAAAAGACAATAGTTATGTATATGAAATTTTTTAATATGGATCTAAATGAAATCATTGATCAACTTCTAGAAAGTTTGGCATATGTAGTAAGTAACAAAAGGAATGAAGTTGTTGTAGAAGAAGCTAAGATGAGGCAACACGCATTAGAGAAGGTTGGTATATATATTTCTCATGAAGAAAGGATCTAATCATCTTAGTATCAATTACAAGAATTTAGTACCAAACAAAGAATAAATACTTTGATAGGGAAAGATAAAGAAGAAATAAAGAGGATGGAGAAAGAAATGGAAGAAAAGATAGCAAGAATATTGAAAGAATTGAAGAATGCTAAAATAATCAGAGATCAACCTCTTATGGATACTTCAGATTTATAGGATATGCTTAATGTGTCTACACATGACATAGATTTATCATTTTTTGAGGGAAATGTGACTGTAGGTAATGAGATAGATGAAAGTGTCAAAAAGAAAGAGGAGACTGCTCCTTCGATGAATATTGGTGTGCAAAGTGTAGAAAATCAAGGTGAAGTGAGTGTTTCTACTCTGGAGAACACTAATTCTGATAAGGAACATAATATTTCTCCTCTTGAGAATTCAAGAAGTGATGAACAAAAGAAAGAGGATAATCTTGAGAATGTTTAGGATGCAAAAGAAAAGATAGTTGAGAAGCAAGATACTTCAGTGGATATTGGTCAAGGATCCTCATCTTTAGTTTCTTTCAAGGATCTACTAGGGATATAGTTGCAGTTTCAACCTTTGGTCACACCCCAACTTCTATAAATCCCTACTCATGAAGTGAAAGTTGACTTGTCAAATATTTCTAGGTATGTGCAGGATCATGATGGGCCAAAAAGTGGTGATATGATGGGTATGTGTAGGATATGTGGCTGACGATTTTTTTTAACCCAAAATTGATGAAATGAAAAGGGTTTTTAAAGGATATTCTTAGCTTTCCACCAATATAAATTATTCTTTACTTTGAATTTAATAAATAATTACTATTCATTTTCTATTTGAATTACAACTAAAGTCTTCATTGATAGGCTGATTGAAAAACATTTATAGCTTTCAAACGGTATCACATTTTTGAATCTAAAACATGTGTCACATTCTATGCTTCACACACTATAGGATTAACAAAGAAAAAATGAATTTCATGAAGTTTTGACCAAGTTAAGGTGGTTAGACATACGAGTTTTTTATTTTTAAAAGTTGTAATAAAAAAATTATAATTCATTATTTAGTTAGAAAAAAATTACAAAAAAAAATGCATCACATCACGACATGAGTCCTCTACTTATATATAAAATCTTATAAAAAATATTATCATTTTATTGTGGTTAGGGTGGTCATACAAACACTTACTTTTTATTTTTTCCCTGAAATTTAAGTACTACTGCATTGAAATTTCAAATTTTCACCAAATAGATTTTTGTTTTTTTTAAAATAAACCTAGTAGACTTTTAGAAACTAAATTAAGTTTGCTGCATATTCTATTCTTACATATTTTTGAAATAATATAAATAACTTATTCAAATTTTTACATCAAGTTGCCTAGCTTTGATTTTTTTGATTTTTTTTCCACTTAAGGGCTTATTTTTTCCATGATGATCCTACACATATGGTCCTCCCCTTCACAAGTTACAACTTGGAGATATTTTGTATGCTTCCATAAGGAAGGAAATTCTACAAGAACACATGAAGAAGAATAGATTGATTTATGATGCTATGAAGATCATTCAAGAGGGTTTACGTGAGGTGAACATAAATTCTTCCTGACCTCCAGAATAGAAATTGAACTTGTTAATGGATTATTTTAAGGATCATTCTTCGCACATTTAATAAAAGGAAAAGAGGCTTTGAGAAAGGTAACTGCTAAGAGAATGGATGAAGTACCTAACCAATGTACTAGGGCACATAATAAATTGCAAGATTTTTTTGAAAGTGTTCAAGAATTGTGTTGATGAAGTCACTACACTTTATCAATTTTCTTTGAAATGGCCAAGCTCCAAAAAGAACATCAAAAGTTAGATTGACTCCATTGAGTCACATGTTACTCAATTGGACGAGATATATGAGTTTTCAAATGATAAGGATGGTTCAATAAGAACTCAAATATAAAATCTTCACTTGCACTTGACATTTCTTTAGGACCAGAGAGAGTAGATAAAGGAACAATTTGGTTAGCTAAGGGGATTAGTCAACTTAAGACTTTCTTCATTATCTGAGTTGCTTGTTGAAGAAGAGAATATTGATAAACAAATGAAGGTTCCAAATAGTGTGGATAAGGTTGAGGACTTGTGCATGCAATTTGAATAACATAACTATATTCTCACCTTAACAAAAACAAATTGGGTTGCAATTGTGAGACAAATTAAGGTAATTCACAAGAATATTCTACCTTCTAAGGAAGCTGCCAAGGTGTAGGTATAATTTTTTTATATTTGTATAGTTTTATGGAGGATTGCAGTATATTTTTGAGTTTTTTGTTGAAAATAGTTTATACATAGCATCTGTTTTTGGGGCATCTCCATCTCAAAGGGAGTATTATTTGAAGAAATCATATAGTAAGAGGGATTTTTTACATAAGATATTATGCCCTTTGCCCTTGATGTCAAAATGGTAGAGAAGAATTGTAGATAAATGAGTGTTTCCATCAATGAAAAAGGGCGATATAGTTGGAAATAAGTGTTATCATTGATTTCAACATAAGATGTGTTATCATTGATGTCAAATATGTATGCTAAAGTTTGTATATACTCCAAAGATAGTGAAAGTTCAAAGATATCTATTGATATAGCTAGCAATGTAGTATATGGAAGAATGATGATCAACCTAGTGTCTAAGTGTGATGGAGATATGTTGTAGAAGTTTTGCTAAGGAATTCATAGTGTATACTCTAAGATAGAGTGATGTTATTTTGCTTTGTATCCTTCTATAGAGTAAGATTTAGTCTTGTAGTTTAGAAGATAAGATGGTAGATATGTGAAGGTGTTATATCCAAGAATTCATCTCATTACACCTTGTACAGTGAAAGTTATAAGTGATAGAGTTATGGTCTGTGCTTTGGTATTGATGAAGGCCTATTGGAATGCTCTGTATTCCTTTGGTGAGATAGATGTTGTTGTGAGGACTTGGGAATATTCTTAGGAGGGTGTATGGGTCTATCCTTGCAAGTATTAGATGTTTTGGTGTACAAAAATGTAACATCCTATGTTTTGAAGTGTTACAGTTTGTTTGAAATGCTATATTTTCATTAGTTCAATATGTTTCTCTTCTTGCACCAACATATGCTAATCAGTTTCTTTAGGAGAAGGTTGAAGAGACATTTTTCATAGTCTACATTGTTCTCATCTTGTTCTACATAAATTTTTTGTTCTCTCCCTGGTGGTGTAAAGTTGAACAGTTGGCAGTTTTGGTGGTGTTATTATTTGGGCTGGCATGATTGTTTCCTCCATCTGTGGTTCGTCTTGATTAATTAATCTTTCTTTAGAGGATGTGTTGAAATGGTTTTTGGTCCTAATATGCTGTGTGATGATCTACAACTCATTTTATCTTCATATTGTATATGTTTGGAGCTGACCTGTGTGATGTCATATGTTTCTTCTAAAGGTCATCTTAGAGCCAACATACTCAAGGTTTTGAGTTTTTGTGAAGTATATTTATAAAAGATAAAAATCATTTGTGATTGTATCGGTGATTGGTAAATTGGAATTGTCCAAAGTGTTGAATATAAAGTGTGCAAAGTTTGTATGATGGAATAATTATGCAAAAAAGGGATTGCAACATCAACATATGTTGGATGCTTCTCTCATAATTAGTTCATGTTCATGTTTCTGATTATAATTTTCATGTATCCTTCTTTGAGATGGTGAGTCTCAGTAGGTCCTTGTATCTTTCCATAAGGTTAAACACCTTAGTCTATAAGTTCTTAGGCAACGAGCCTTAAACTACATTGTAATTTTTGTAAGCAATAAGCTTCATATATTATGAGTTAACTCTCATCGTGGTTTTCCCTCATTGGGTTTTCCATGTAAAAATATTGGTGTCCTTGTCTTGTGCATGTTTTCCATTTTTTCTCTTCTTTTAGTTAAATGTGATGTGATGTTTACTTTGCAAATGGAATGGTTAAGATTTAATGTATGCTGATTCACCCCCTCCTCTCAGTACTACAATGTGTTCAACAAGGTTTAGGTATGAGTACTCACAATGTTTAGTGTTGGTTATGAGTATCCACCTATGTGTGTAATATAGATAAATAATGAGAATATGAATGGAAAAATGTGTTTAAATGATGTTGGAGAGATGAACATGTGCATGTATTGAATGTAATATGTATTGGAGAAATAATTATTCCCTATTGGTAGAGTCCCCACATTCCTCTATGTAGGATTCCATAGTAGGAATCCTTTGTGTTGTGTGGGTTACCATGGGTTTGTTGTATTGTGTAAAACCATGAAATGTGAAATGTGGAATGGTGTATCTTTATTGAAAGTTAAATGTGTTAATGTTATTTTGAATATGTGAAAAGTGTGTGCACCCTAGGTTTTGCTATGTGACCCCTAGCTCAGGGTGGATTATATTCAACCCTAAGGTTAGGAGGTGAGTCCCATTGACCTTGGTAGTATTTTCTTATTTTCCTCCTATTTTAGGTCTATGGTATATGGTTTAAGAATATGTTGGAGAACACCAAATCTATGGTTCACAAAGAAGGTTACATGTTGGTTATTGTTGATTTTTGGAAGATTCAAGAACTCAATGGGTAAAACATGTAATAGGGTTTTTTAATAGTAAACTAGAAAATATTACTTTACTAGTATTGATAAAAAAATTAAGGAAACAAATGTTATATTCATTCCTCATTTTTCTCGTAAGTACATTGGAATAAAATAAATAAACTAGTTTCCTAAGTGGACAAATAAACTATTTTGTAAATTATTGTAATGTTGTAATGGGAAAAAGAATCTTCTCTATTTGTTTGACAATGAAATAAACATATTGAAACTTAGAGTAAATTGGTTATCTTTTGTATAAATTTCATTCAACCCACATAGAATCACTCACGTCTTTAATTAAGAATATTTTGCACAATGAAATTTAAGAATCCTCTATTTAAATAAAAAAACTTAATTATAAATACATGTGTACAAATTGTAATTTTACTCGATTTTGATAAGAAAAAATACAAAATTATTTATACTAAAATATGTTCTTGAAAATTAAACAAATTTTATAATTATAACTTGTAAATAAATAAGCATATATATATATATAACATATAAAAATATATTTAATTTATATATGTTATACATTATATATAAATATATCTAAATTTATATATATTGATATATAAGTACTACCGTAGGGAAAACTCCCTTCTATTAATTAAAAAAAAAATTACATTCCTTATTGGACCCCGTTATGGGTTCCTCATATGTATCAGATGCATAATATCCTCCCCAAACTTGATGATCCTCTCAATTTGAGGAGGGGAGAAGAGATCACCATTTTTGGCTTACATAATAGTTGAAAGTTTGAAGGTTTTTGTTAATCAAACCTCCCCTAAATAATTCAAGGGCTTGAGGAGAGACCTTTTTTTGCACACTGAAGTAGTATCAAAGATACCAACCAAAGAGCTGAAGGAAGGATGTTTGTTGATCGAGGATATAGCAAATGAGACCGTTTCCATGTTTTGCTCACTATCTTGACTGTTGGCCATAACTTTACTATAAGTTTTGTTGCCCATAATCTACACAAAATTATGGAAGAGCACTTCGTAGACCCTACCATCATGGACATGTGCTTGCCATGAGTCCTAACCAACCACTTTAATTATCACATTGATCATTTCAACATTCTCTACCTTGAACAAATGTTGCACCTGATCGTCCATACTCTCGACTGCACACTCACACCATATCCCAAATGTGTTTCTCCCTACCATTTTGATGCAGAGAAGGCTGAAGCCGTCCATAACATTCTATAAATATCCCACCTACATGCCTGCATAAACTGGGCGATCTCAGTTCTAGATACCTCACCTCCAATCCATTTGTGCCAACTCGGGATCCGCCAAGACAACAAATCCCAAGAGCAATCTTTCACCTGTTCGAGGCTTGCAAAAAATGAACACCCGAAACCAACACCGTATATTTTAGCAGATCTGTCCATAGGATTTCATCCAGACCTTTCCAGATCAATGCGTCATTCCCTATCTTTATCTGACCATCACCAGAAACACCATATATATAAAATTTTCTAAACCTGCAATACATGTATTTAAGCAGATAAATTGAATGAAACCCTTTGAACCTGCAACAAATAAGTTTGATTAGAGAAATTTCATTTCTCTCCTTCAGTCCTTTATGTTGAAACCTATTCATCATGAAAGTAACATCTTAAAAAAATAATTCGAAATTTATTATTCGAAATTCAAATCCTAATTGTTAGCTATCAGATTTAATTTTTGGGAAATTAGATTAATTGCATGTATAAATACAGTATTTTCACAATTGTAATTAACAAAAATAAAAAAGAAGAGAACAAGGAGAAAAATATTGAGAATTCAATTTTGCAAATCAAGTGTCCTGAAAGAAGTCAAGAGAAAAAATTATAGAATTGTTGTAGTATTTCATCATTTAGGCATCATGTTAAGTTTTATGTGAGTTTTTTCATGTTTATGCATGCATTTTCTTTGTTAGTACTAATTTTTGTAGGTGTATTAAAGTCAAATAAATTCAAATTGCAATCAATCCTTGAAGGTGAGGAGCATGAATTCAATCCATCAAGGAGATCAGATCTAAGTGGTGAGTTGCAACAAGTTGACAATTCATTACTCCATTATCATTTAGCCTTTATCCCACAAAAGGATAAACTCTCTTTATCATTAATTTTTCCATTGTGGTGGTAGAAATACCAATACAAGGTTTGACTAAGGCAAGCCCCTATATGGCACAAACCTTCCCCTTTTTTTGTGTGTGCAAGTTATAGATCTAAAGAGGATTAAAAGAAGATTGAAGACAATTTACTCACGTATGCATTCAAGCCTTACAACTTGACAAGACACATAAACTACATTATCTTAATAATAGATTAATCTTTGACAATGACCAAGGACCTAAGGCTTGTGAAGTTAGTTTTTGGTTTCAGATCCCTAGTCTAGGGTTCCCTTGGCACCCTTGACCACCCAAATCAGGATCAAATTTAAATAAAAGGTGCATTAATATCTACTCTACTCATTTTTGGTCTTCAACTTTGGTTGTTAGTTCTTAGTTTCCCCGAATTCATATAAGAATAATGCATTTTTATGGTTAATTAGTTGCATCATTGCGTTTCATCAAAATTTTAATCCAAAACCCTCAATCACCACTAGAATGTAGATCTAAGGGAGAATTGGTTGTTGGATAGTCAATCATAACTCCTGCGTAAATCTGAATTCCCCCAATGTTAATGTTTTGGTGAGGTGAATCCCATATTTGCCCCTAAATCCCTAGGAAAAGGCATTGAATATAATAACTCTAGATTGACCATTTTTCATACATAACATTTTGGTGAACCTGACTGATTTTACATTACACAACTTTTGAAATATGAAGCATATCATCTTAGATATGAGATTAATCTTGCATTATTTTGCATTCATCATTTAGGTATAACATATTGCATTCAAATTTCAAATAGGGTTAATTTCAGTCATCTTAGGTCAGATCTACATTTTAATTTCATTTACAAATTTACATTAGGTCATATTAGATCTAAAATCAAATATGAAAGTGTTCATTGCTTTCATTTAGGCATTTAGCATAGTTTTCTAGGATAGTTTTCTAATTTTGAATAGGAACACTAATGAATGCCTCACAACCAAATACCATTATATGTGAATCATAAGGTTTCTTACTTGTCCATATTTCTTAACCTTTTTTTTTTCAGAAAGATCTAAACAAGGAGATCAATTAACAACATAACACGCAATATTTGCAGTGTCTACCCAAAAGAATTGATCTAACTATGGACAACTTAACATAATTTTGGATCTTTCCAATAAGGTTAAATTATTATCCATACAATCCTATTTTTATTTAGCATGTAGGGGGTTATTTTTTATTGAAGAATACCTACTATATATTTATATAAATCATCAAAATTCCCTAAAATAATATTCAATACCTTTTTGATATCCCAACAAGATCTTTAAGTATATTTAACTTGGAGAAAAATAAAGTTTAGAATAAATAAAATAAATTTAGGTGTATCTAGAACTTGATCATCAATAAAATTAATTTGATATTGGCATTTACTAATAGAACCCACACCTATTGACCAAACACATCCAAATTGATAATTTATGCTAACATCTTATGTTTATAACTTTAAAGGGATTAGATGCTCTATTATATGTATTGAAAAAAATTAAAATTCTCATTAGTGTATAAAAAAACTATCAACCATCCTTTTATTAATAATTTTATTGAGACTTTTCCTCACCAATGTGGCTCAAATATTGTTGTCACAAGATACATGCATTTTTAAAATTAACAATTACATTAATAAAGTTATAATATGTGGAGGCATCAATCTTAAATAAAGCCTGACACTAAGAAATTTTAGCCACCACCATATTTCCTCTTGAGCCAACCTACAACCAAATTTATTAAATATCACATGAATTCCATAATTATTTAAATTAAATATAAGAAGTAAGCTTCTTGTAAGTCATAGAATATGTAAAAACTAATAAGGAGTTTAACCTTCCCATCATTAAACCTAATATACCTTACTATGGACAATGATTTTATGTAAATTATAATCACCTAGGTACATTTCTTCTCCATAATAAGCATGATATGAATGTATCAACTCATTATGAGGAATCTAATTGCATAAACAACCTAAGCCAATAAACCAAGAATCATAGCAACTATGGGGAATTTTTTTAGAGAATAAAAAGCTATGTACCTGGCTAAAAAGTTGTTGTTGTTGAGCTATGGAGGATTCATTCGAATTCAGTGGTGAATGGGTCCTTTTAGGTTTTCAAAAAACTAATTTCAAAATATTGTTCCTTGATTTATGCACTCTTAAATTACGCATTTTCAAGTTTTGGACATCAATATGTAATTTTGTAGAGCTCTTTCCGTGATCTTGTACTTTGAATGACAACTTTAGCAACTTTGATAATTTTTCTCCAAATCTTGCTCTTCAACCTATAAATCTGCAATCACACACTCAAGGGAAAAATAAACTTGTTGATTTGTTATTGAATGGGGTTTTTCCTCATTCAAAACCCTTGTAGGTAATTAAACCAAGTGATGAAATAAGGAAATGAAGAATGAAATGTGAAATAATGTAATTGATGTCACCTTGAAAGTTGTCTTGTGAAACAAATCTACAAACTATCATGTAGTGGCCATAAAGAATGTAGATCTTGAATCCTTTAATATGATGTGAACAATGGTTGCAAGTAGATATTCAATGCTACATCCACTTCTTAGCTCAACCACATGACTGCACGCATAAAACCCTTGAAATGATGATATCAATTTGAATTGCTGCAATAAACACTTGAAATATACCTTGAAATGCCTTGTGAATGTTCTTAAAATGCTCTATAATGCTCTTGTAAAGTATTAGGATTCTCTCTTGAAAATATTATCTTGTGTTAGGAGAAACAATGTGAATTAACCCCTTATTTATACTAAATTAGGATATTAACCTTGAAATTCAAATAATTAAGGCCGACACCAGATTTGGAAAGATACATAATTAAATTCCCGCTATAATGGAATTCAAAAAAGGGTGTCTCATTAAGGTAGGAAGCATTAGCCACCTTGGGCAAATGGGTCCTAGCTTAGTTTTCCAAGACCTAACCTCGGGGGATTGAAAGAGGGTTAAAAACCCATTTCGGATTAGCTGAGAAAGTGGGGTCCTATTAAGGGAGGACCCATTCGCCATCAAGGCCGAATGGGTCCCAGCTCAACTTACCAGAAGAAAATTTTTCCCAATGAAATATTTTCTTAATTACACTATGATTGTCAAGATAGATCTTCTAGAGGTGTCAAACTTAAGGCCTAAATTTGAATTAAAAGGGAGTTAATAGCTCCAATTAACCTCAATGAATTAAGAACACCTAGATAAATGTGAAAGTGCCTTAAAACACTTCACAACACTTAAACAAGGTACACATTATGTACATTTTATTTAGAAAGGGGCCCATTAGGCTCAATTAGGCAAATACATCCTAGAAAAGTGTGAAAGTGTGTTACAACACTTTACAACACCCTTGAAAAGGATCAATTAAGGAATACTTTAGTTAAATAAAGGTCCTAAAAGGGTGTGAATGTGTACAACACATTACAACACCACTCCAAGACATCATTAATTCAACTTTGATGTCAATTATCAAATCGAGCGAGGAAAAGGCTACTTTTTTAGTTACTACATTTTGCCCCCACTTTAGTGAGACGATGACCCCATGTCAAAATCACACTAAAGTAGACATATAAGACACTTAAGCATGCAGCAATAATAAAGATACATTATCATACCCTATCAAAGGCCAAGAAAAATAAACAAAAAAAAAGGATCAAGCATAATCGTTTCAACTATTGGGATATGGTGTTGTACACCATTGCATAAAATTATTATTATTTATTTTAATTAAATAATTATTTAGTTGTGATACACCTTGGTGGCATTGTTAATCACACTAGGTAATTATTTGGGGTCCACTTGATATTGTATTGTAACATTGTATTATTATTATTTGTGTGGGAGACATGTGATAATAATTTAATATTGGGGAAATATTAAATAATGTGATGTCTTAGTACCCAAATTAAATAAGGGGTTAGTGGTTTTGTATTCACATGGTTTTGTGGTACATGGTTTCACCTTACCACTAGTTGTATTATGTGTGAGCTTGTGGACACTATAAAAGCAAATGCATGTATAGTGGTTTAGGTTAGCTGAGTGATTTGGTTGTCATTATTGAATCTTCTTGTGGAGTGCATTTGTGAAACATGGCATGGGATGTGTGGATTCATGCTTGGACACATGAGAATGCATTGGAGGGCTTGATGCTTCATAGGTATTCATTGTAGCTCTTGTATTTCTTTATTTTTGAATAATATGATGGATTCTGGATGCTTTTAGAGGTTGGGTTTTTCCCTCTTGAGGGTTTTCCTAGGGTATATCTTGTGTTATCTTGTGGCTTGTCTATTTGATCTATGCATTTGGAAAACTTATATGCATGTTTATCTCTCATGGGTTATGTAGGAATGATTTAAGATTGTGGGTTTGAAAGAAATATTTCTTAGCAAGTGGTATCAGAGCTTTCATGGTTGAAGAATTTTTGTTATAACCCTACTTTAACTTTTTGCAAAGTTGAAGCCGTGGACATGCATGCAGGGTTTGCAGAATTACACGATATGGAACACATGTTGCATGTGTTTATTTGTTGATTTGGGCTTTTGGGTTGTCAAGATTTGTTGGGTTTATTGTAGATCTGAAGTTTTCCAAATTTGGGTAAAAAAGGCTTTCTTGGTTTGAGTTTGAAAATGAGAGTTTTGTAGGGGAAATTTCATAGATGACCTCTTGAGACAAAATGGAACTCATGGTTGGATTCAGGTTGGCCGAGAGATGAATTTTGATGACATAAAATTTGGCCTATTTTGGAAAAGTTGAAAAAAATGCAAAAAAAATTTAGGAAAAGGGCCAATTTGCCCAATTTTGATGTGTAAAAAAGAAAATTAAAAAATCCCATCATATTTTTTCGTAGAAAAATATTATGCCATCGGGTGAAAAGTCATTAAAAATATTATACCTACAAAAGAAATAAAAAATTTAGAAAATCCTTTTTTGAATATTTTTTTAAAGAAAATTAAATTAAATTAAATTAAAAAGCAAGTGGGGGGGGGGTACAGACTCCCCGACCACCACAACCATCCTGTCATAGTACCGATAGGTAAATAGGTACTGCCCCCTCTGGTAGGATTTTGTTTTCGATGGAGTCGAACCCTCGACGTTGGCCCTTGTTCAGCGGGGTGACCTACCTAAAAAAAATAAAAAATTTAAAATATTTGTTTAAACCTTTAAAAGTCTATTGAATGAAATATATGAAATTGGAATTCAAATTTTATATGCCATTGTTAATATTTGGTCGAGTCCAGTGGGAGGGGGAGGGAAAAAAAATATTTGGAAAATTAAATTGTTTTTAATAATCATTTGGAATCCGTTGTTGCTCCTCTACCCGAGTGCTACCTTGGCGCCACCACTGCTGGTGGAGCCACCAAGCCGCAACCCAGTAGCCACTTGGAGGTCATTTTATAATAGTGTTTTTCAAAATTACATAACTTTTTCCCAATATGTTGGATTTTTTACTTCTTGTAGTCATTGGAAAGTTGGTTCCGAGCACTATGTAATGGTATAGGTGTGGTTCCTTGATTTTTCCATTTTGACATTTTTTGGAGCTTGGAAGTTAGATGTTCTCATTTGCACGATTTTGGTCATAACTTTTGCATTCAAAATTATATTTTTGATTTCAAAGAGGCGTTGGAGAGAATTTGTAGTGTAATACATAGTAGTTTAGATTGTTTATTAGTTTGAGGAGCTAGTTGAGCTTGGTACTTGTTTGATCACTTATAGGAGCCTGAGATTTGGGGTGTGATTGTGTTAGCATCCAAATGAGTCAAGAGGTGAAACCTTGAGGGAGTACATGTTTTTCTATGTTATTTATGATGCTACAGTTGATTATCATATTGGTGCTTCTAAGTACAAGTTTATAGGTGATTTTTAGAGTTGGGACTTTGATCGTGATATGTCCATATGTTGTCTTTGATTTTGAGGAGATGGTTGGACATAGTTTGAGACTTGGAGTCTTGTATGGGTGATAGTTGAGTGTAGTTACATCGATGGCTATGATTATGGTGTCATGGGTATGGAGGTACATTTGATGCATTGGCATGACATGATCATGTATGTGGTGTTTGGTGGTGATATGGTTTAATGTTAGGAGATTGGTATTATATTCTTGATGATTATTTGGTTCCTTGACTATGATTACTCATTTGTGGACATGTTTGGAAAATCGGATCTGAGATTGATTTGGTGTTTGAGTCATTTGGTCTACATGGTTATCTTCTTTGATATATTGATTTGCAGTTACTAATGTGATGATGAGTTTGCATATTTCAATGGTTGGATCTACAAGTTATGCATGTTGTGGATTAGCTACCCATTCACTTGCAATGGGATGACTCAGAGGTGGATTTTCTATATCCACTAGGTTTGATTCGTTGTTGTGTAGATTTCATTAGTTGGCCTTGTTTGTGGTCATTTGTGCATTGGTATGTTGTTTTAGGATTGAAAGGATGGATGGTTGTGATCTAGTTTAGGATCTATAAAAATTTCTTTTATAATGCTTATCTTTACAATGATTAATTCAAACCTTATCAAAATGAATTAACATAACAAAAATGCTTAAATGAACATAGCATGATAAAGATGATGAAAAAAATGAAAGAGAGAAAAGTGATAGAAGATAGAACACAATTGATAACAAAGTTTTCCGAATGGCTACGTCTCCAGGTCCCTCTCCAACAGAGTGACCGATCCTATTAGGCTCAAAAAATAGGATTACAACTACATTACAAGTCCATTCCCTTCCAACACAATGACATAACGTTCCTCCATTGCACATAAATGGCTACAAAGTCTTCCGAACGCACTCTCGTTCTCATCACCTGAGTTGAATTTTCAAAAAACCATACCCCCCTTTTATACATAAATTTTGCTATAATGGGGGCTTAAGTAAGTGTTTAAATTTAACACCGCCCCCATTTATGCTAAATCCACTAAGTAGTGCAATGGTGCATAGGTATTTTGGTTGGCGAGGGGGTTGAGGGTTTGACTGCTGCCAACCAAATTCCAAACTTTACATTGTTAATAAACACCACTTCCCATTATGGGTAAAGACCCACTACGTGGTGCAATGGTAGGGGTGGTGGGTGTTATGGTGGAGGTTAGGGGATCGAACCCTCCTAACCAATTTTGTTACACCATTCCAACCAATTGACAAATGTAGAAAGGTGACATGTGGCACACTGAGAAGGTGCCATGTGTCACAATGTAATTCACTGACAAAACATATTCACTTGACACATCACCTCTATGTTTTCAAAGACCTGTATGAACTACCAACTCGACTACTGACTATACCTGCCAACTGTGTGTACAAATGCCACATGTCAAGCCCTGATTGGTCCAACTCATTGTCCATACCATACGCCTCGTCGTGTCAGCATGTTGACATCAACATTCATACGGCCTGGTCAACCCTAAAAATTGACAACTTTGATAGGAGATATCTTCAATATACGAATTTAGATTTTGGTGAAACGAGCATCGTTGGGTTTGTGTCAACGAGCTCTTTGATTTGATGTTGATTTCTCTCAATTTTGAGTCTATCATTTTTTCCTTTTTGGCGGGCCTCAAGTACTTAAATGACCAAACTTTGACTGGCCATAACTTGAGCGTACAAGCTCCTTTTGACCCTGTTCAAGTTGTATTGGATTTAGTTTTCTGAGCTCTTCACAATGACATCAAATTCTAGACCATATGAGATACTTAATTTTTTAGCGAAAATATATCCCCCTAGATCAGTCCTCGACACTAGAGAGCTTTTGGACCTCTAGAATCTTAATTACTCAGAAATTAAGTGAGAGTAAAGTTACCTCACTTTACTAATCTCCATCCATTTTTCCTTACTTGGATTCATCCCCTTTAGTCCCACTTTGAGGTATTCAACTACTCCTCTTCATGAAGTCTTGACATTCCTATCGAGAATGACATCCTCTGACAACTCTGACATGTATTCTAGTGAAAGATCATCAACTGATGGAACTTGAATGTTTGTGTCTTCATCCAGTATCATTGGAGGCTCATACAACTTCATATTCTCAACATTGACAATCAAATAGATATGCATGTATGGAGGAAGATTAAGGCGGAAGGCATTAGTATTGATCTTTTCTGGAACCTCAAAAGGATCATACCTGATCGGCTTGAGCTTCCTTCCTTCACCTTGCATTCTTTCCTTGCTTATATGTAACCAAACTCTATCTCCAACCTAGAAATGGTGATTGTTGTGATGCTTATCATGGTGAGCCTTTTATTTGGCTTGCCTCTTCTCCAATTGTGCTTCCACTGCCTGATGAATTGCTTGGAATTTCTGGATGAACTTTGAATCCTTCTCTACATCGTGGCATCCATCTTCAACATCTTCCTTCCCAAAAGAAAAATCCGTCAGTGTTTTTGGCAGATAATCAAAACAATTCTCAAAAGGAGATCTTTTTGTAGAAGAGTCTGCTGCATGGTTGTAAGCTTGTTGTATATAATGAAGAATCTCATCCCAAATCTTAGGATGCTTACTACAGTAACCTCTTAGTAGATGCACAACTATCCTATTTACTACCTCTTTCTATCTGTCAATTTGCAGATGGAAGGATGTACTCTTTTTCAGTTTGGTATCCATAATTTCCCACAAAGCTGACCAAAATTCCCCCAAAAATCAAGAATATCGATCCTATACACTAGAAGTAGGTAACCCAAAATGAACCCATACAAACTGAAAGTACATATGAGCTGTCAGTTCATTAGTGACCTATTTCTTACAAGGCATTATAATACACATTTTGTTGAACCAATCAACTACTACATATAGATAATCATGTCTCTTCCTAGACATGGGTAGAACCCTAAAAAAGTCCATAGAAACACTTTCCCATGGACGGGATGGTACAAATAAAGGTGTGTACAACCCCAATTTCTTGTTACTAGGTTGACTAGTTGTACACATTACACATCCTCTAATATATTTAGATACAATTTCTTGCATACGAGGCCAATAACAATATTTCTGCAGCTAATCCATTGTTTTGCTTACCCCAAAATGTCCAAAAATAAATGTGTGTGCTTCTATGATTACCTATGCTTGTTCATCTTTTGGAATGCATAATTTTCCCAAGTGATACAACAATTTATCCTACATGTATTAATCTTTCTCTTCTACATGTTTACCTTGGATTAAAGTTGCATAGATATCCTTAAAGTTTTCATTATTAGCATATTGTTCCTAAATTTTTTTATGAACCATAGAACTATTCTAAAGGATTATCAAAGCATTCACAATAGGAGGCCTATCTATAACATATCTTCTACTTTGTTATGGGCACCTTTCTTATACTTAATTACCAAGTGAAATTGTTGCAAAAACCCCATCCACTGAAAGTGCCTACCTTGTTGTAGTTTAGATTGTGAGGGAAAATACTAAAGTGGCTGGTGATCAGTGTGGATTATAGTTTCTTTCCCCATTGAGTAGTGTTTCCATTTTATAACACTTTGAATTAATGCATAAAGTTCCTTATCATAAGTGGGATAGTTACTTACTACTCCTGTGAAGGTTTTAGAGTGGTAGCAAATTGGTTTACCTCCTAGCATGAGTACTGCTCCCATGGAAAACTCACTCGCATCTATCTCGATCTCAAATGGCTGGTGTAAATATGGTAAAGCCAAAACTGGTGCAGTGCTCAACTTTTCCTTCAAAGTGTCGAAATCCTTTTATTGTGGACCTTCCCACTGAAAATTTTCCTTTGTACTAGTTAATGTGTGCAATGGTGATGCAATATAAGAGAAGTTTGCAATGAAATTTCTCTAGTACTGGACTGCACCTAAGAAACTTCAAACTTCTATGTTTATACTTGGCTTAGGCCATTTTACAATAGCTTTTACCTTCACAGGATCTACTTTCAATTGACCACCTCCTACAACATAGCCTAAGTACACTAAGGATGTCTTAGCAAATTCGTATTTAGACATCTTTACATAGAGTTTTTCTCTTCTCAATACATCAAAAAATTTCTTTACATGACTTACATGATCTTCCCAAGTTCGACTGAATATAAGAATATCATCTAGATAGACTATGAAAAAATCATCAATAAAAGGATGAAAGACATCATTCATGACTCTCATAAAGGTAGCTGGTGCATTAAAAATCCCAAAGGGAATGGCCAACCACTCAAATAGTCCCTATTTTGTCTTAAATGTAGTTTTCTAAATGTCATCTTCTGCAATTCTTATCCGATGATAACCACTACACAAGTCTAACTTAGTGAAATAAATTGCATGTTTCAATTGATCAAGTAAATCATCTATTCAAGGAAGAGGATACATGTTCAGGGTTCTGTAGTCGATACACATTCTCCAAGACCCATCCTTATTTGGAACCAACACAATTGGAGAACCACAAGGAGGTGTACTAGGATGAATAACTCCTTTCTCAACCAAGTCTTGAACCTATTTTTTAATTTCCTTATTCTACATGATTGATAAATGGTACATGCTAATGTTAGGAAGTGGTACATCCTACTGTAACTAGATTTCATGTTGTATCTCTCTCTTGGGTGGAAATCCCTTCAGTTCCTAAAATAAGTCAGATCATAAGTGGAAAAGACTTTGACCATTTCATCTTTATGTTTTGGATCACACCTCTTGAATGCCTCAAATTTATCACCTTCTTTGGATTTTACAATCATTAATACAAAGTTCTTACTTGCATTGAATAACATTTTCATTTTCCCAATATTTACCAAGGTTAGATTAGTCTTTATCTTATGTGCATGTATAATGTATTCAATCCCATCCTTAAAAATATGATATTTATTCTCCTCCCTATAGAAGATTTCCTTTCAGTCATACAAATAGGGACTCCCTAGTACAAGCCCACAAATATCTAAAGGGACTACATTAGCTTCTACCTCATCTACAAAGTTTGCAGTGATAGAAAATCTTAACTTACATTGCTTCATTACTTGTAATTGTGCATCATTGCAAACCCATCCAAGTGTATATGGCTTCAGATGAGGTGTTGTAGTCATATTAAGCTTTTTAACAACTTATTCAAATATTAAATTAACTTGAGAACCCGTATCAAATAAAGTATCAACCTTATTATGCTTTGTTACAACTTGAATATGAAATAGTTCATTCCTTCGCTTATCAATCCTAGGAGTAGATTCTTTACTTATATTTTCACTTGCATTAGCAAAACTTGTATTAGATGAAAGAGATATACCTTTTCCTTTACCTTGGATCTCAACAACATCAATCTTTGTCTCATCCTCGAAATCAGATCCAATACTGTTGAACTACAGTAGTAGTCTTTTGTTTGCCTTTGTTTCCACCATATCTCTTTGGCCTTAGTTCTGGATGTAGCTTCCAACACTTGGAATCATCATGCTCCTCTTTCTCGCAATGGGAACATGTGGGCTTATCACCCTCTTTCTTAATTGTAGCTGTCTTTTTCCCCTTCCCTTTGCCTTTGGATTTACCTTCAAGCTTAGATGGCTTCTTATCAGGATTTTCAATAAAAGAACCCTTACCCCTTGACTCTAAGTGTGTGGCTTGTACATATACTTCATCCAAATTACTAGGATTCAAAAACAAAATGGAATATCTTAGGTAAGAGTGATGACCACCTATGTACTTAAGCAATGTATCTTGGGTGTACAATCAAACATTCAATACAATAACCCATTTTATGAACTCATGGGTGTACTCTTGAATAGTCTAAAATTTCCCTTGCCTAAAAGTTTTCTAGTTCATCATTAACTATTGCATATGGTCTAAGGGATATAATTTCTTTTTAAGAGCATTAACAAATTTTGTCCAAGTTAAACTGACTCTACCACACTGTGAAATTTCTGCCTGAGTCCTACTCTCCCACTAGGTGAGAGTTGTTCCTCCCAATTGAAGAGTAGCTAACTAGATCCTATCAACATCATCTAAGATATTTTGAACTCTACAATAGACTTCAACTTGTTGAACCCAGTCATCTAATTTTTCAACATTCAATTCCCCATAATACTTTGGTAGGTCAAATTTTACATCCAATTTAATTCTAGGCTTATGTGCACCCTTGAAAGGATTAGAAGACATATAATGAGTAGAAGAAGGAGAAGAAGGAGAATATGGAGAAGAAGGAGAAGAGGGAGCTGGGGGAAATTTTGGAGGCTCGTGATCACCTCCCAATATTTTCCCTTTGTCCTCATGAGCATCCTGCCTCGATGAACCTTCCTTTCCATATTGCATTTGTTCTTGCCTCTCCTGAAATAGAACTTCTACTATAGCCTTCATGTTGAGAAAATCCTTCTAGAAAGTCTTCTCATCAAGCTCCAAACTTTTTCCACCACCTACTTCTTCCATCTGTGATGGTGGATCAGCTCTTTGTTTTATGATCTCAAGATTATATTCTTCAAGCTTACCTTCACCTCACCGAATCCTAGATCTTGTTAGCATTCACTTCTGGAATACTAGTCACACAAAGTTGTGATACCAAACTTGATCTGATTTAGGATCTATGATAATTGCTTACAAAATGCTTAACTTTACAATGATTAATTCAAACCTTATCAAAATGAATTAACATAACAAAAAAGCTTAAATGAACATATCATGATAAAGATGATGAACAAAATGAAAGAGAGAAAAGAGATAGAAGACATAACACAATTGGTAACAGAGTTCACCAAATGGCTACATCTCTGGGTCCCTCTCCAACAAAGTGACCGATCCTATTAGGCTCCAAAAATAGGATTACAACTACATTACAAGTCCATTCCCTTCCAGCACAACGACATAACGTTCCTCTGTTCCACACAAATGTCTACAAAGTCTTCCAAACATACTCTCGTTCTCTTCACCTGAGTTGAATTTTCAAAAAACCATACCCCCCATTTTATAAATAAATTTTTCTATAATGGGGGCTTAACCACCATAATTACAAAATAACCTTCTCATATTTCATTCAACCACCTGTTGTCATTTGTGGTTTGGAATTATTCCATTCTTAAGGGGTTGTTTTAACTAAGGGTTTAGATTTAATACTTTTGAGCTTAACTAAGTGCTTAAATTTAACATCACCCCCATATATGCCAAAGCCACTAAGCAACACAACAATGCATAGGTATTTTGGTTGGCGGGGGAGTTAAGGGTTCGACTGCTGCCAACCACTTTTTAAAAACCAAATTCCAAAATTTACATTGTTAAAAAACATTGTTGCCCATTATGGGTAAAGACCCACTGCATGGTGTAACAAGATGGTGGGTGTTATGGTGGAGGTTAGGGGGTTGAACCCTCCTAAGCAATTTTGTTACACCCTTCAAACCAATTGGCGAACGGAGGAAGGTGCCATGTGGTGCACCGAGAAGGTGCCACATGTCACAATGTAATTTGTTGAAAAAACATAGTCACCTATACGCTGTCAAAGACCTATACAAACTTCCAAATCGACTGCTAACTATACTTGCCAACTGGACTGCCAACTATGCATATGGATGCCACATGTCAAGCCCTGATTGGTCCAACTCACTATCCATATTGTACACCCTGTCGCGTTAGCATGCTGACATCAACATTTGTACAACTTGGTCAAGCCTGAAAACTGCCAACTTTGACTAGTGATATCTTGGACATACAGACTCGGATTTTGGTGAAACAAGTGTCATTGGGTTCATGTCGATGAGCTCTTTGATTTGAAACTGATTTCTCTCAATTTTGATTTGATCATTTTTTCCTTTCTGATGGGCCTCAGGTACCTATTTGTTCAAACTTTGACTGTCCATAACTTGAGTGTACGAGCTCCTTTTGACCCCATTCAAGTTGTGCTGATTTAGTTTTTCGAGCTCTTCACAATGACGCTAAATTCTAGAGCATATGAGACACTTCAATTTTTAGAAAAAAAGTATCCCCTTAGATTAGTTTGGGTACTTGATTAGTTGGTTCATGGGACTTGTAGCATATGGTTTGATCATGATGTCATGATAGCTTGTTACATTCATTGGTTATACACTTTTAGTGGGAGCTTTTGACAGTGATAATTTGATGGTGTTAGATTGGTTTGTGATTTTTTGATGGAAGTTGTATGTATCTTCTTGGTTTGGAAATCTTGGTTTACTTGTGTGTTATTGACATTCAGTTGAGTGTGTGTAGACCTGGATAATCTTCATGGATAGGATGATAGTCATGATGTCATGTGTAGCCCATATCATGGTTTAGTGGGACTTGTTGGTAGTTTTGTGGATGCATGATTGGTATGGTTATCTTCATGTGATTGGGGATATGTTTTCTTGGTTTAGAGTGTTTGTTATGATGTCATTGTGCACTCTTGATTCTAGATTAGAGTTTGGAATATTAAATGTTCTATTGAGACCATGATGTATGTTATGGTGCATGTGATCTCCTAGGAGGAGATGGTTAGACCATGTTGTCATGATAGGTTCTTGATTCTACAGTTGGAACTCTGACATTGATTATGTGTGATTCTCTTTGTATTGAGTACATTGATAATTTTCTTGATTACTTCATGATGGTGCTATGTTGCATTTGGATTTTGGCATGTATTGATTGGTTATAGGTGCTCGTGGATACTTAGAGATGTAGGTGATGGTTGGATTTCTCTTTTGGTTAAAGACATTTACTTGGGATGATTACTCTTTGGAGGTTTTAATAGGAAGACTGAGGAGCTTTCACTTGGATATGGACGTGAGTTCATGATAGAACAATAGAGGATATTGTCTTGGAGTGAGTTATGATGGCTTGGTTATCTTGGAGGAGCATTCACATTCCCCACTCTTTTTCTACTCGACAATTTATGATTTGAGAGGTATTTTCCCATTATATCTTTCAGATGTGTTATGTTTCATGCTTTGATTTCTCATGGGATTGAGTAGATTCATGGTGATTGATTTAGATACTCATTTGAGCATGGTTTAGCATTGGTTTATGTTACTTTATCTTTCATGAATATGGATCTTGAGCTATGGATAGTTAGTTATGAAGGATTAATTTTGAGGGATGTTATGGCATGGTTATCTCCTTGTGTAGTTGATTTTATGATATCATTCTTTGATGAGGATTTTTAGGAGATGGTTTATGGGATGATTTCCAATTTTAGGGATGGTTACTATGAGTTTGATCTTCTTGATTAGAGAGGATTACATTCATGTTGGCATTGTTATATAGATTCATATGTTGTACTTGATCTATGAGATTGAGTGTTTGGAATGTTTTTGAGACTTTTCATTTGGGGTTGTTTAGGAGATCATACTTGACACAACAGTACACTTTTGAGGTGTTGGTAGGAGGATATTATAGTTTGCAGGTTTCTCTCTTCATGGTTTATCCTTGGATGTTCATGGTTTGGGGAGGATGGTGGCATCATGTTGTGAGGCATTATGCAACTCTTGGATTGTATGTGTGGATCATTGATATTGTTCTTGTAACTTCATGCTTTCATTTACTTATTACACATTGATGTAGAGTGTTGATTGGTAGATTTGATATGCTCGGACATTACCTCTGCAGTGGGAGTTCCTTAATATGTATGTTCTTCATTAACAAATTTGATACAGGGAACTTGGTTGTAGTTTATAGGCTGCATATGTTCTTGGCATGATTTTACTGATGTATTGATACCTTGGAGATATGGATGGTTGGATGTATTAGCATGTTTTATGGATGATATTTCTGATCATGTGGGTTTTTCAGTTGACAACAGTTTGGTTAGAGACTTTTTTATCACCTGGATTTGATTGTTGTGCTCATGGATTGGTGCATCTTTACCTTGGCATGTTCCTTTTCTTAAATAGGTGGCATGTTGAAGGATAAGAGGAGTTATTGCTTGAGATGGTGGTCACTTTTTTCTTATTGTAGGTATCTTGATGGAGCATGAGAGCATGCTGGAGATTCATGTGCTTTCATGGATGGCTATGATGATGTATTTCATGTATTGATCCCTTATGCAATGTATACAACAAGTGAGAGAAAGTTGGGATATGGTCTTGTACACCATTAGATAATATGATTTAGTATATTATTGTAATTAAATAATTATTTAGTTGTGATACACCTTGGTGGTGTTGCTAATCGCACTAGGTAATTATTTGGGGTCCACTTGATGTTGTATTGTAACATTGTATTATTATTATTTGTGTGGGAGATGTGATAATAATTTAATATTGGGGAATTACTAAATAATGTGATGTCTTAGTGCCCAATATTAAATAAGGGGTTAGTTGTTTTGTATTCACATGGTTTTTTGGTACATGGTTTCAAATTACCACTAGTTGTATTATGTGTGAGCTTGTTTCTATAAAAGCAAAAACATGTGTAGTGGTTTAGGTTGACTGAGTAGTTTGGTTGTCATTATTGAGTCTTCTTGTGGAGTGTATTTGTGAAGCATGACATGGGATGTGTGGATTCATGCTTGGACACATGTGAATGCATTGGATGGCTTGATGCTTTAGAGGTATTCATTGTAACTTTTGTATTTCTTTATTGTTTAATAATATGATGGAGTATAGATGCTTTTGGAGGCTTTGGTTTTCCCTCTTGAGGGTTTTCCCAGGGTATATCTTGTGTTATCTTGTGGCTTGTCTATTTGATCTATGCAATTGGAAAACTTGTATGCATGTTTATCTTTCATGGGTTATGTAGGAAATTATTTAAGATTGTGGGTGTGAATGCAATATTTCCTAACATAAACCCGATGTGAGGCAGTGGTTGTTTGTCCAAACATATGTTACTCCTTTGGGGTAGTGGAACCTTAGTCTTTCCACTAGGTGAGTTGTCTAAAATATGTATATGCTCAATTTGGGGTAGTGGAACCTTAGTCTCTCCACTAGGTGAGTTATCCCAATGAGGTGGCAAATGAGAGAATCATAGTAGCTTGTCATACCATATTGAAGTTATCCTCTTGACAACTTCGATAAGGCACCACAATGTAAAAATTTTGCTAAAGGGGATTTTTCTTTGTTCGTGGAATGGTATTCCTCTTAGGGAGCATTGTGCCTAATGTATCCAAGAGAGGACAAGTAAAAAGTGTTAGATCATTGCCCATGGGATGCCTCATTCACATCATGCCATGACAATAGATCGTACACTCTTGGACGACATCAAACCCAATGATACCACCAAGAAGAGGACACATGACAAGAAAAAGAAGAATCATTCCATGAAATTTTCCAAAAGATGTCATCTATATGTATGACCTCACTTTAATAAAGTAGTTGCTGCACCATTACTGTGAGAAATTGCTTTAAAGTAGCCATGTTTTGATCCTAAGAGATGAGATCTTTCCTCAAAAATCTCTATGCCAAGTCATATGTTTCTGAAGCAAGCTGCATCATGAAATAGGAAGGAAGGGTTGTCCCCACAAATACATAAGGGATCTATGGATTTGGGGTCAGTATATCTATGCTACAATGTTGTCATAGAGCATGGAACTGTCATCATTCCCCAATACACATGGAAATGGAAGAATGACATAAAGAGAGTGAAGAAAAAGAAAAACCTTTCAGGTCAACATGGAAGAAACATGAATGTCTCGATGCTTTGCATCATCCCAAAAAGGAAAACAGAAGACAAATGAAAAAGAGAAAGATGAAGCTTTTGGGTCAACATGGAAGATACATGAATGTCTTGACACCTTGCATCATCCCCAATAAGAAAACACAAGACAAATGAAAAATGATTACGACATAGAGAAGAATGAAGGTACATATAGAAGAATGCACAAAAAAGAGAGGAACATAAAATGAAAGTCCCATGGTATCACATTACACACATGTAGTCACATAAAGAAAAATGAAAAAACAAGAGTAGGTAAAGGCAAGTCAACCTAAAGCAGGTCATCTATGTCCCAATCTTGGTCGGTATAAATGCAAGGCGGTCAACTAGCCAAAGGGATAACAATGAATGCATTACTAGCACAAAGGATATCAAATTATTTCTCCCATTGTGTGCAAGACAAGAATGAGATGAGATAGGTGATGGAAATGAGATCCTTGCATTAGAGAAAATGATTTGTAATAAGTGTAAAACATGTAATAGTGAGAATGTTTTAATATTCTACAACTATTACATGGAAAGGAGCGGGAGGGTATGTTATGCAATCACTCAATGGCAATCATTTCCATCAAAGTGAAAATTGCTCAATACCAATTTGAATGCACAACACTCATCAATACTATGTCCAAGAGTTTTGTGGTATCAACAATGCAAAACATTTTCATCTTTAGGATATAGTATTATCTTGTCTTTCATTGATGGTAATGTTATAAGTTCTTTGTTTAGAAGAAGTTGTAGTTTCCTTTCACTTTTAGGTGATAGACAAGGGAACTTTAGTTTCTATAGCTTGTAGGGCTTCTTGGACTTGCTAGATTCACCAACTTCTCTAGATGGGATTAGGGCAGTAGGTCTTGAGATGATCTTGTCTTTGCTATCCTTATCCTTAGGAGGTATAGGTTGCTCTTTAGGGAGGACACTTATATCAGGAGGAGGATCTAAGACAACCATACCATCACGACAAAGCCTTAGGTATTCTTTAGGAGCACTTATGTTGAGAGGGGGATCTTGATATCCTATCCCTTTGGTTTCCTCAGTTGGTATTTCCTCTAGGAGTTGATGAATTTTATGTTCACTTTTTGTATCACATCCTTTTTTGTGTAAGATTGTGAATCATTTTCCATATGTCTCTTCAAGGTTGATTGATGTGTTGGTCACTTTGTTAACATAGGATGGTTGAATTTTTTCTTGTTTATAGATGCTAGGTTCATCTATGGTAGGGAACTTAGGTTCAACTTGTGACTCAATTTTAGGATGTAAAAGTCCAAACATCTTGAGTTTTGTGGGTTGTTTCATTAAAGGATAAAAGGATGCATTAGACTCGAGGTTGTTAAGGCAATCATTTATGAATTCATTCATGCTAGCATTATCTTGTCCAATGATGTCAACATCATGAGGATGACATGTATTAATACTTGTGTGAGTATGAGTAAGTTCAATTTTGTTAGGGTCATTGCCAAAAACACAATATGAGACATCAACCAAAGAGAACAAGGACTTCCAGACATTGCCTAAACAGTTCTCCATTTTTATATTTTTAAACCTAAACATGGTAATTTACTGATCAAACAATGGAATAATATGAAAATGAAATGTTTTGATGCAATTTTGAACTTTTAACAATGCACTACAATTTAACCTAAATGCAATGAGATTGATGAAACAACAAATCAGGAAACTAAAACAACAAGGTAACAACACCAAATAGAAGCTAAAAACTAAAAATTTAATGTCTTGAAAATGTAGAGTAGTAGCTAACATGGACTCATTCGCTAGTAAGGGCAAATGGGTCTTGGTTAGGTGTTTTTGTGATTTTTTTGTGGATTTTAGAATGAATTTTGATGCTTTTTGAGTTACTAGAAGCTTCAGATCAGACAAGTGATCAGGGAATTATTCCCCAGTAAAGGTGAATGAGTCCTGGTTAGGTGTTTTTAAGCTATTTTTTAATGATTTCAAATTATATCTTTCAATTCCAAGTTTGAAACAGTAAGCTTTAGCTTTAGATTTTCAAGAAATTTAATATAAAAATACAATGAAAAGATGAAATGCAAGACCTAGGTTGAAATGCAATTTTTAAAATTTTCAAATGCAATTGTATGTGGTCTAAATGAGATGCAAATGCCTGATTTGTTTTTGTAATTTTCAGATTTCAGAAGTGTAAAACAATGCAAATCTAAACCCTATATGATATGCAAGATTTTAATGCAAAACAAGTAACCCTAAATGATATCTTAATTCAATGAAAATATAAATGTAATGAATGCAATATTTTGACTTAAGATACAATAAAAGACTCCAAAAATCAGAAAATTGCAATGTTGAATATGTTGAGTTCACCAATAAATATTGAGGGGGAAAATAGGATCCACCAAATGAATCAACAAAGTGATAGGCCGCTGGTTTTTCAAAGACCCTAAACAACTCAAATTATGTAAAATAAGATGCCAATAAGAATAAAAAATACAACTTAAATATTATAGCAACTATGGGGGATGTTTTTAGAGCATAAAAAGCTATATACCTGGCCAAAAAGTTGCTGATTTTTAGCTATGTAGGACTCATTCGCCTTTAGTGGCAAATGGGTCCTTTTAGGGTTTTGGAAAAATGATTTCAAGATTTTGTTCCTTGATGTCGACACTCTTAAATTCCCTGTTGTCGAGTTTTGTAAGTCAGTATGTAATTCTATAGAGCTCTTTTTGTGATCTTGCACTTTGAATGACAACTCTAGCAACTTTGACAATTTTCTCCAAATCTTGCTCTTCAACCTATAAATCTGCAATCACACACTCAAGGGAAGAAAAACTTGTTGATTTGTTAGTGAATGGGGGATTTCCTCAGTCAAAATCCTTGTAGGTAATTAAACCAAGTGATGAAATAAGGAAATGAAGCATGGAATGTGAAATAATGTAATTCATGTCACCTTGGAAGTTGTCTTGTGAAAAAAATCTACAAACTGTCATGTAGTGTCCATGAAGAATGTAGATATTGGATCCTTGAATATAATGTGAACAATGGTTGTGAGTAGATCTTCAATGATACATCCACTTCTTAGCTCAACCACATGAATGCACACATCAAATCCTTGAAATAATGATATGACTTTGAATTGTTGCATTAAACACTTAAAATCTACCTTGAAATGCCTTGTGGATGCTCCTAAAATTCTCTATAATGCTCTTTTAAATTATTAGGATTCTCTCGTGAAAATATTAGCTTGTGTTAGGAGAAACAATGTGAATTAACCCCTTATTTATACTAAAATAGGAGATTAACCTTGAAATTCAAAGAATTAAGGACAACACTAGATCTAGAAAGAAACATAATTAAATTCCCACCAGAATGAAATTCAAAAAGGGGGGTCTCATTAAGGGAGGAGCCATTCACCACCTTGGGTGAATGGGTCTTGGCTTAGTTTTCTAGGACCTAACCCTAGGGGATTGAAAGAGGTTTAAAAACCCATTCTGGATTAGCTGAGAAAGGAGGGTCCTATTAAGGGAGGACACATTCTCCATTAAGACCGAATGGGTTCTGGATCACTTATCAGGACCAAACTTTTCCTAATGAAATATTTTGTTAATTACACTATGATTGTCAGGATAGATCTTCAGGAGGTGTCAAACTTAAGGCTTAATTTGAATTAAAAGGGGGCTAATAACTCCAATTAACCACAATTAATTAATACAACCTAGATAAATGTGAAAGTTCCTTGAAACACTTTACAACACTTAAACAAGGTACACATTATGTACATTTTTTTCAGAAAGGGGCCCATTAGGATCAATTAAGCAAATACATCCTAGAAAAGTGTGAAAGTGTGTATCACATAAGGCATACTTTAAGGCATACTTTAGTTAAATAAAAGTCCTAGAATAGTGTGAATTTGTACAACACATTACAAAACCAATCTGAGATATCATTAATTCATCTTTAATGTCAATTATCAAACCGAGCAAGGAAAAGGCTACTTTTTATGTTACTACAATAAATAAGACTTTATATTCACCATTGTTTGAGGGATTTTTTAATAGGGGATTCATATGCTTTCTTTTGATTCCTAAACTCCTTATGGTACCTTGATTTCCCACAACTCTATCACTTCAATCTACTCTTTCTTGGGGTCTTATAAGGGCATTTAGACTTATGAATCTTAGTATACGTTTTTAATCTTGTTTATACCCTCTTTTATCCTTGGTCATTTATTGAACATCTAATGAATGTTTATATCATCCATCCAATTATACTCTTCTCATTTACTTCACAAGAAAAATCAAAATAAAATTATCTAAAGATCTAAAATAGATCCATTGAAAGTAATAAATAATTTTTCTTAAGATTCAATTAAAAAAATAACACAATATAATATACTTATAATCATCTTCTAACTTTATATAAATGAAATTAACTAGCTCAAAATATAGTTAAATGGATTTAAATGGTCTGTAAGAGTGTCTCCCTCTTTCCTTTAAAAAAAATAAATTTATCCTTATATAATGTATATTTGCTAGACTATTTTTTAGATCTTGCTTATTTTCTTCCATCACTTATATGTAGTAGTCTACTCTTAAGGATTCAAGAGAATGGTATCTATATAAAACATAATTAAATGGTTATCTATGTCATCTTGTTCAACCATATAAGATCAACATTAAACATTCCTTTAGGATTGCAAGAAACATTTTGCTGATTGATCTATTTTCAAAGATCCTCCATCTTTAGGTTCCACAACTCATACATAGTTCTATTGAGCTTCTTAATCTCTAAATAAGAGATATATATATTCCATGGTTTTACTCAACATAAATCCACACATTCAATTAATTTAAAAGCTCCCAATATAGCCAAAAAATCCAAAATACTAAATAGGAAAGGCATTACCTTTTTAATAGAACTAAAGCTTTAATACCAACTACTAAATAAGGGATACGATAATAATAGTAAAATATTGTTCACAAAGTATGAAAATATGAAAATTTGATTATATCACCATTTGATCAAGCATAAAATAAATGTGTGGGTTATAAATTATTACATTTAAGAAATCAACAAGCACATATATCAAAACATAAAAATAGATATACATGGAGAAACCATTTCCAGAAAATACTACACCATCAAATATGACACAAATCTATATTAATCTTCAAATAAAAGGTACATGCATACAAGAATCATTCACACTTTAATTTTATATAATTATTTTATCACCCATGTATCTATAAAATAACATACTACATCCTCTATCCTAGGGGTCTAATATAAAGAGTAGAAAAAAAATGAAACCATGAATGGTCTATAGAAAAATAGGCATAAGAAATGGGCCCAAAGTAGGTGCTCATAACCTCCTATAAAAATTCAATGTCACATGTCCACATGGTTAACCTCTCAAAGTATACATAAATTCTAAGAGAGCATATTTAGGAAATGTAACTCTTGTGCAAAAAAATACATAATTATTATTGACATCTTTGACTTTAACTCCTAGTGGGAAAAAATACCAAGGTAGGAATACCAAAAAGGGCTTGCTAACATGCATGAGACCCACACATCATAATAAGATTCTCTACTTACCTACCTAGCACCTAGAAATCAAAAAGTGTGATAAATGACATGTAATCAATCTATAATCCACTTTGCTAGTGTCACTAAAACTAATATTATAAGTATCAAGTAAAATAATAAGAATCACATTTTAGGTGAAACTATCAGAAAAAATAAACTGAATAATTTATAATTGCATGATAATTTTGGTCAAGCATATGATCTAACCAAATTCATTCTAGCTAAATCAGATCTAGGACATAACTTTTCTAACTAGAACTATTAATTAATACATATATAACATCACTTTACTGAAAATTCACCAAAAAATAAATTCGTTAAAAAAAAATGGTGTTCTAACTCATACTCATGTAAATAATATTAAAAAAATAAAAAAATATTTTTATAGATCTATAAGTGTAGTTTTTAAAATTTTGTTTTTTAAAAAGTATTTTAATTATTTTTTATAGTTTTTTAATTTTTACTAAAAATAAATCATTAGCACAAAAATATAAGGTTGATTATTTTGTCATGAAAAATACTACATTTTATTTAAAAAATTGAAATAAATATGATGCACTAGAAAATATATTCCATGTTAAGATAATACAATTTTTTCTATTTAAGAAAAAAATTGTCTTGTTAGAACAACTATGTATAGTCTAATTTCCTCTACAAGATCTCAACTCTAGTCTTTTTGAACAAAAATGTATAATATTTTGTTATAGCCAGACTTTTAATATTAGCGAACACAACAAAAATAGGGGTGCTCCACCTTTTAGGAGATGGAACACACAAGGGGACCTGTTTCACTCTTAGTTCATTAGGAAACCAAGATCCCTCAACTAAGTGAAACAATTGAGGGAAGGATGGTTGTGAGAGTGTGGTTTCCTTAGGTGTGATTAAAAAGGGGGGGTTCACCACTAAGAAAATGCTTAGAAAGAAAGAAATAAAAGCAATATGAAAATCTAGCTATATGACCTACAAAGTGGAACTTGAAATCAGACTAATAAACAAAAAGATACAAAAGGTACCAAGAGGATCGAAGATGACTAAACAATATTTGAAAACCCTAAATTTTGTTGTTTATGAATTGTGCTAGGACTCATATGCCAGGTTGGGAAATTTAGTCCTATTTTAGGGTTTCTCAGTAGGATCTGCAAACTTCTAGTGATAGATCATAATCTTCTAAAAATTGGTAAAATGCCTATACTAGGACTCATACGCCCAAGGTGGTGATTTAATCCCTTTCTGATTTTTTAGAAAAATAGGATTTGAAATTTATCTCCTATCTCGACACTTCCTTCTTATGTCTCTCAAACTTTGCTTCTAGGTCTGGACCTGTTAGAAATCTATAAAGAAAAAAGTAGTGTTGATTTTCCTATGGGGGGTTTGCCTCGGTCAAACCCCTAGTTTGGTAATTAAACGTTGATAGAAAAAATAGATATTGAAAGGAAATGTGTGTGAATGTCCTAATCTTAAGTGCATCTAAGATTAAGAGATCTAGAATGCAACAAACCCTACTCTAATGTGCTAGAATAGGATCCATGAATGAAACATAAAGATGATGACTCATTTTGGGAGATCTCTAATCACCCTAATAAACTACAATAATGCATGTTCCTTCCTTTAGGTAGAAAGTAGAATGATAACGGAAGATGGAATCAGTTAGGAAACAAGTCATTAGGCTTGGTTGAATGGCTAGTTGCATCTCCCCAACCTAGAATCCATCATGATCCTCCATAAAAAACCATCATCAATCCTTGATAACGCTAGATCTTGAAATGAAAGTGAGCTTGAAGACTTGCAAAAACACTATAATGTTGCTCCAAGACTTTAACTTTACTTGCTCCTTGCTCTTGAATGCTTGAAAATCTCTCTTGAAAGCTCTAAACCTTGGTGAGACTCTCTTGCTTGAAAATTCTAGGTCACTTAGGTGAAATAATGATTCAAAACCTTAGTTATATAGGAACTCCATCTAATTTACCATTTATTAGATCCCAAATGCTGACATTTTCCAAAAATTTGAATTAAAAGCATTAATTTCCCACTCAAACCCTAAAAAGGGTCCACATAGGACTTATACGTCGAAGATGGCGTATGGGTCCCACCTAGGGGTACTCATATGCCCAAGGTGGCGTATGAGTCCCACCCTAGCTTTCGAGGAGAGAAAATGTCAGAGTGTTAGAAAATTGAATGTATTTGTTGATTTTGTTAGGATTTCAATTGAAATAAGCCTTGAGATCTTAAATAAAGGGTCTTAGGGGCCTATTAATGATGATTTAAAGTGCATAAATGCAAGGGTAGTAAAATAGGTTCAAACTAAGTGTAAACTTGTACTATCTCCAAGAAGAGGGTATAATTAATTACACTACATTTTGCTCCCACTTTAGTGCCCATATGACACTACGTGCGTATGCAAGCTAAAAGAATTAAAATAGTAAACTTCATCTCAAAAAAGGATAATCATATGGATTCATTCACAAAACATGGGAGAATGAAGCCCCCATTGTAGCTATCTACAAAACCAATTCATTAGTCATTCAAAAACTCTTTTATCTAACTTCTTCAAGAAATCAAATTTGAGGGTAGATGTATGCCCCCCCTTGATTTTTCTTGCTTTATGGTGGTGGAATCAAGGTAGTAGTCTAACTGCATCAATTTGCTTAAGTCATATCATAGGGTATTTCTAAGTACCATACCACATAGTAATAGACATTTGATGAGAATGGTAGTGGAATTGCGAATCTAATGCAACAAACAACATTAAAAAAGGAGTTCTCTAGCCCCCAATATGTTAATTTAAATGAAAAAAATGCTTTTTAACCTTAACATGTAAATGACATAATTTGAAAGTATATAAGAGTAAAAAGTGAAGTATTTTGTAATCATTTTCTCTTTTGCCTTTTTGTAGTTTGATTCCAGTGGAAAATGATTGACAATGTCGAGCGTATGATCTTATGTGCCTTCAAGACTCGAGAGCCTATGTGAGGAGGTGGTGTGTGGTGATTTGCATCATATAGTGAGTGGATTCTTCTCAACCTTTGATTTGTTTTTATGCATTTATTTTATGTTTTATGTATTTCTAGATAGGTTTAGGACCTTGGAAAATAAGTTGCAAATCATAATTTTTTTCGCAAAGTGTCTAGGACCCTTAGAAAAGTACCCTAGAGAAACTTTAGCACACTTTTTGATTGTTGATGTATAGATTTAAGATTTTAGAATTCTTATAGGTGATATTTTTTCTTTTTTATTACTTTCCTCCTCAATCGCGATAACATCTTAGTGGTAGGTTGTTATGTTGCCTACAAGACTTAGTGACATCACTATCAGAGGAGGACACACACACATTATAGATGATAGGTATATACTAGGTGTAGCTCGTGCCTCCCATGAGATACCACGATGCCATGTTGATGGCACTAGAAGAGAGGTGGGATGTAGATACTTGCACATTTCATCTACCTATTGGTGAGATGACTATCACTCTGAAGGATTTTCATCACATTATTCAAGTTCCTATTCAAGGAGAGAATGCTCACTTTGTAGAGGACCGTTCTTACCGAGAGATGAGATTAGATATACAGTATTGTAAATTGGAGGTTCGATTCAGGAGGAGATCGTGTGGCCACAAGTTGAGCTTAGGTGGCTGCTCTGAGCATGATCTCAACTCCTTAAGTGGATCATGATCTTTACAATAACACTATTACTAGTCCTAGATGCCTGTGGAGCTCACCTAGATGGAGGACTAGTGCACATGATATGGGAGATGGAGCATCACTAGACCTTCTACATGTGGGGTTGCAACATACTGGCACATCTCTATTATGATTTGGGATGGTTCACTTACTAGGAGGTGAACAACATCATTCACTATACACTATTTTAGGTTTGGTGCCTAGAGAATATCACATTTACTAGGTTGATGGGATTTCTTTCTATAGATGCCTTGGGATACCCATGCTCTTTCAGCTATCTACTGAGACAAGCATGGGAGTATGGAGATTTTCTATTCTAGAGAGTCAGGTTCGACCGTCTTGATCAGGAGAAGATCTTATGGAGACTTTAGAAGTTGATACTGTAGTGGCCAGATGAGACCCGCTAGTTGACTAGGGTGTAGAGGGATTGATTCTTACTAGGGATAAATCACTACATAGTGAGACATTTCTACTACAATCGTGTCATGAGATAGTTTGGTTAGGTATAGGTTCCACCAATAGCACGACCATTTTACAAATGATTAGTGTGGAGTATCCATAGGATAGGAGATATGAGGTGACTCACAGTTGATGATGTTGTATCTAGTCATTCAAATGATGAGGATCTTGATATGCCCCCAGTATTCGAAGCTAATGATGTGGGTACCGGTGCTGTCAGAATAGTGGTTTACAATTCCTGAGAGGAACATATTT
Source organism: Sequoia sempervirens (assembly GCA_007258455.2). Classification (NCBI taxonomy): domain Eukaryota; kingdom Viridiplantae; phylum Streptophyta; class Pinopsida; order Cupressales; family Cupressaceae; genus Sequoia; species Sequoia sempervirens. The sequence goes on from VDFB02281492.1 coordinate 807,815,663, forward strand.
TAGCTGAAATCACATATTTTTAGAAAATATAATGATTTAAGAGTTAAAAAGTTCCATTTTAAGGATTCCAATTGAAGAGGGTTTGATCAAATCACCTTAGATCAAACCCCCTTGGATAGAACCTCGCTAGTTTTAAACCATACCTATAAATGAGTCTCCTTTACACCTATCAAAATGCTTATAAAAAATCACTTTTGATTTCGCTTTTGGGGGATCAAATGAATTCATTTAAAATTTATTTCAAATGATTATGGTATTCCTCAAAACAAGCTATCTAATGAATATAATTTTAATATGTTTTGGTTTTGTTATGTATTTGTTTTTTAAGTTTTATTAAACATAGGTTTTTCATCGAAAATGAATTTATTTTTTCTTCACATGTGGAAAAATAGAAGATTATCAAAAATATTGAAAAATATGAGTGCACCAGATATTGAAGTCCTTGATCCAACAAAAATAATTTTTTTTTGACATATACAAAAAAGTGTTAGGTACTATGCTGTCTTTCAATTATAATTCGTTTAACTTTGAAACTTGATTAAGGAAAAAATATTCAATAAAAACTATCTAACCAAGTGGAAGCACTAGATATTAGATTACAAATCTAAATTTGAAAGAATTAGAATTTTATCCTTTCATGGAAAAAAGTTATGCTATACTAAGTGTGCATCACTTTTAAAAAATGTTATTTTGAAAAAATAAATTTTCGGGAGATGGAAAAAGAAGTGTAATTTGATTCCAAAAATTTTGAAAAAAATATTTTTAGAATCTACAGAAAAAATTTGATGAGACTCTAGTTTGCACCATCTTCAAATTCCTCATAGTTTAGCTGCTATAGGTGCCCGAATGTGAAGATTTAGTTAAAAATAATAATTTTAGTGTCCAGTTTGGCCAAAAATTGTAAACCACTATTATGGGATCACCCGTACTGCAAATGTATATGAGGAGTGGTGGGCCGTAGCATGACCTGTTGGTATGTGGTGAATGATCATGTAGATAATGTACACTCTTTACGTATCCTTGTTGGGGTTTGGAGGTAGTATCCCCTGAGAGTAGGGGTTTGGGGGCATAGCCCCCAAATTTTTTTCCCCTTTTTGCACGTCAAGGGGTTGGTAGTTAATTTTTGTTAACAAATGAAAAACAACTTTATAAAACCGTTATTCTAGAAGCTTCCAAAGAGCTTGTTATAAGATATTGTGATGTATGTTGTGGTATCGTGTTCACAAGATTTTAATATGTTTTTCACTGGGTAATAAAATCATTGGATGGTTGATTTTCTGTGGATGTAGCTCATATTGGGTGAACCATGTTAAAATTATGTGTTGATATTTTTTTGTGTTATTCTTCATTGTTATTTCTAGGTTATTTAATCTGCATATAATTGTTAATGTTTATTGCTCCAATCTACCTGAACCCTATCAACTGGTATCAGAGCTGAGTGTATTTCAATTGATTGGAAAGAAACCTCTATATTGGAGTGGAAGCAATGGAAGAAAGAAAATTGAAGGTTGAGAAGTTCAATGGCTAGAATTATCAATTATGGAAAATGCAAATGGAAGATAATTTATATCAAAAGGATCTATGGTGAGCATTATAAGGAAATGCAAAGAAAGATGTTGTGATGTTTGATGAAGAATGGGAGATTCTGGATAGAAGGGAACTAGGAACTATTCGATTGTGTTTGGCTCCATCTATGTCATTCAATATAACATAAGCAAAGAAAATAGAGGATCTGATGAAAGCTTTTGCTAAATTGTATGTAAAACACTCAACCTCAAATAAGGTATTTCTCAATGAAACATTTGTTTAATCTAAAAATGATTTAAGGTGGATCCATGAGAAATCATTTAAATGAGTTTAATAGGATTACTAGTCAGTTAATTTCTATAAAAGTGAATTTTGATGAGGAGGTAAGGGCTCTCTTGGTTTTATGTTCTTTTCTAGAAAGCTGGAATAACTTGGTAATGGTTATAAGTAACTCTGTCTCTAGTTCAAATACTTTGAAATTTGATGATGTTGTTGGTATTATCCTTAGCAAGGAAATGTGATGGAAAAGCACAGGTGAGAGTTCAACATTTGGAAATGCTTTGACTATAGTGAAAAGGGGAAGAATAAAGGAGAGGAAAAATCCCCAAAAAATGTTGGAAGTCATAAGGGAAGATGAACAAAGGAAGATCTAAATCTAGAGGAAGAATTGATTACTGGCACTGTGGAAAGTCAGGACACTTGAAGAAGGATTTTTGGTCTCAAAAGTATAAAAAATGAGACAAACAACATGGTGAAAGTAAGGAAGCTAATGTTACAATTAATAAATTACAGTATGCTTTAATTTTGTGTTTAGATAATTCTGATGATTCTTGGGTAATAGACTTAGGGGCTTCATTTCATGCCACACCCCATAGGAAATATTTTGTAGATTATGTTCAAGGTGATTTTGGACAGGTATGTTTGGGTGATAATGAACCCTGTCAGATTGTTGGAAAAGGAAATATAAAAATAAAGTTGCAAAATGGAAATGAATTATTTCTATAGGAGGTAAGGAATGTTCCAAATTTGAGAAGGAATTTAATTTTTGCAGGACAACTTGGTAGTGAAGGCTACATAGTTACCTTTTCAAAAAAAGTATGGAAGGTCACTAAAGGTGCATTAGTAGTAGCTAAAGGTGAAAAGGTAGGTACATTGTATTTGTGTACTAGTAATACTTATTCTACCTTAGTTTCTATAGAAACATTTTCTATTGAGACAATTATGGCATTTTCTTCAGGGACGTAAACATAATTGTGGCACCATAGACTTGGGAATGTGAGTGAGAAAGGGATGAAGATCCCTCACTCTAGAAAGTTGTTACCAAGACTGAAGCAGATTGGCCTGGAGTTTTGTGAAAATTGTGTTTATAGAAAACAAAAATGAGTTCAATTTCTTAAAGTTGGGAAAGAGAAGAACAGAGAAATTAGAGCTTCTGCATTCAAGTGTATGGGGACCAACTCAGGTATCTTCTCTTAGTGGCTCTTGCTATTATGTTACTTTTATTGATGATGCGACTAGGAAAACATGGGTGTATTTCCTAAAACAAAAATAAAAATCATTTGAAACTTTTAAAAGGTGGAAAGCTTTGGTTGAGAATGAGACAGGAAATTTTTTTAAGTGTCTTAGATCTGATAATGGAGGCGAGTATTGCAATAGAGAATTTGAAAATTATCGTTCATACAATGGAATCCATAGCAAGAAAATAGTTCTTGGAATCCCACAAGAAAATGGCCTATTTGAGAGGATGAATAGGACCATTATGGAGTGTACGAGGGGCATGAGATTGCATGCTAGACTACCCTTACACTTTTGGGAAAATGTTGTACATACCGTTGTTTATTTAATAAATAAGGGACCTTCAAATCCTTTGGATGGTGGCATTCTAGAGGAGGCTTGGATGGGTAAAAAGGTAAACTATTCATTTTTGAAAACCTTTGGTTGTGAATCTTTTTTCCATGTTGATATTGAAAATAGAACCAAGCTTGAGGCTAAGTCTAAAAAATGTGCCTTCATTGGATATGGATTAGATGAATTTTGTTATCAGTAATCGAATAATGAAAATCATAAAATCATTAGGAGTAAAGATGTTATATTCAATGAGAGGGTCATGTATAAGGATCGGTTGTAGGAAAAGAAGCATGAACAGGACAAAAAGGAATATGTGGTGTTGGATGAAATTCTAGAAAATAAAATTCCAGTGGTATCGATGCTTAGCAACAAGTTATCCCACAAACTCCTACAAGTATTAAATGCTCTACAAGGATAACCAGACCTCTAGAAATATTTTCTCCATCATTTTATTCTATATTATTAATTGATTCTAGTGAACCCAAAGGTTATGAAGAAGCAATGTAGGTACATACCAAAAAGCAGTGGGAGCTAGGCATGAAAGAAGAAATAGATTTCTTGCTGCAAAATCAGACTTGGGACTTAGCCCAATTACTTTTAGGTAAAAGAGAATTGCCAAATAAATGGGTTTATAGGTTGAAGGAAGAAGATTGAAGCAAGAAAAGATATAAGGATAGAATTGTGGTAAAAGGTTTTGCACGAAAAAAGGGTATAGATTTTGATGAAATATTTTCTCTGGTTGTAAAGATGACTTCTCTTAGAACTATTCTAAGTCATGTGGTTGTGGAATACTTGCATCTTGAACAACTAGATGTGAAAATGAAATTTCTCCATGGGTATTTAGAAGAGGAAATATACATGCAACAACCATAGGGATATGAGGTCAAGGGTAAGGAGAAATTTTTGTGCAAGTTAAAGAAGAGTTTGTATGGCTTGAAGCAAGCACCTTGGCAATGGTATTTGAAATTTGATAGTTTTATGGTTGAACAAGGTTACAAAAGATGTCATTTTGATTATTGTGTTTATTTTAAGAAGTTGGATAATGACAACTATATTATCTTGATGCTTTATGTTGACAACATTCTTGTTGTTGGGTTTGACATGTATCATATTAATGAACTTAAGAAAAAAATAGAAAATTCATATGCTATTAAGGATTTGGGTGCAACAAAATAAATCCTTGGTATGAGGATCACAAGGGATAGAACAAACAAAAAATTATTTTTATCTCAAAGTGAGTATTTAGAGAAGGTGTTGAAAAGGTTTAACATGCAAAATGCAAAAATGATTAGTACACCTTTGTGTAGTAATTTTAGGTTGACTAAGGAGATGTGTCCAAAGAAATAAGAGGAGGAAGACAAAATGTCTAAGATACCATATGCATCAATAGTTGGTAGCTTGATGTATGCAATGGTATGCACAAGGCCAAATGTTGCACATGCAGTGGGAGTTGTGAGTAGGTATATGATAAATCTGGGAACAGAACATTGGAATACGGTAAAATGAATTCTCTAATATTTGAGAGGTACTACTTCAAAGAAACTATGTTTTGGAGGAACAAATTCTACTCTAAAAGGATATGTTGACTTTGATCTGGAGGGTCATATTAATAGTATGAGGAGTACTACAAGGTATGTTTTTACTATAGGAGGTACTGCAGTCAGTTGGATTTCAAGGCTGTAAAAGGTTGTTGTGCTTTCAACCACTAAAGCTGAGTATGTTGCTACTATGGAAGCTAGCAACGAGATGATTTTGTTACAATGTTTTCTGGAGGAATTGGGACAATGACAAGAAGATAGCCCTTTGTACATTGATAGCTAGAATACCATTCATCTTGCTAAGAATTCAACTCTACATTCAAAAACTAAGCACATACAACTTAGATACCACTTCATCCAATCAATTTTGGAGGATGGATAGTTGAACTTGGAGAAAATTTACACAAGTGAGAATCTTGTGGATATGTTCACAAAGTTAGATACATGGTAGAAACTAATTTCCTCATCAGTTTTCATTGGCCTTCATGACTAATAATGGTGGACATAAGAAACCAGCTAGACCTATAATCCAGTGGGAGTAAAAAGTGCAATGGTGTTGTCAAGGATCAGTCTCCAAGTGGGATATTGTTTGGTGTGGAGCCTGATCATTCTCCAAGTGGGAGATTGTTGGTATGTGGTCAGTGATCATGCAAATACTATACTCTTTACATATCCTTCCTAGGGTTTAGGGCTATGTTGGGCCCCAAGTGAGGGTTTAGGGGAAACATCCTACAAGAGCAGGGGTTTGGGGGTGTAGCCCCCAATTTTTTCCCCTTTTTTCATGTCAAGGGGTTAGTAGTTAATTTTTGTTAACCGAAAAATGAAAACTGATTTTGTAAAACCCTAATTCTAGAAGCTTCCAAAAATCTTGTTATAAGTGATTGGGATGTACGTTGTGGTATGGTGTTCGTTAGATTGTAATATGTTTTGCACTGGATAATAAAATAATTGGATGGCTAAGTTTCTGTGGATGTAGCCCATATTGGGTGAACCACGTTAAAATTCTATGTTGATCTTTTTTTGTGTTATTCTTCATCACTATTTCTGGGTTATTTAATCTGTGTATAATTGTTAATGTTTATTTCTCCAATCTTCCTAAACCCTATCATGACCAGCTCTAGTATTTTCTATGGATCAACCTATAGGCTACAAAACGCCTCTTCTAGATCATAGGGATGATGAGGAAGAGATAGGTGAGGAGGTCAAGGCTGAAAATTTCTTTGCAGATGAGGTAGGGGAGGATTAGGATGAGGAGGACAAGGAGGATGAGGGCCAATTGATGAGTGAGGTAAGTGATACAACACATGAGGATCCAGTTGCCCATGATTGGAGAGATTTAGTTCGCATACGGGTGACCAGATCATAGTTAGCAACTAAAGGACATGCAAAAACTTATGAGCATGGAGAGGCTAGCCGATCTTATATTCCTCCTACATTGGATGGGGTTGTTTTTACACAACAGGCTAGAGATCTAGGTGATAACACAGTATTTATGTTTATGCTTATGCTTGTATGATTATGCTCGTATTCATGTTTTTTATTTATGTATATATATACCATGATGTGTACTAGTTATCTTTATGATTTTCATCTTATAGGGTCTGTGAGAGAATTACATGATCTCTACCAATGGGTGGTCATAGATATCATTCCCCCTTTGCTTGCAGATGAGATTGCTGGCACATATTACATGCCCCCATTGATAGTGGAGTAGCATCAAGAGCTTTTTGAGCCTTTCACGAGGTTGAGAGGAGCATATAAGAGTGCTACTAGGAGCACTAATCAATTCATGGATGATCTATCAACACTACAAGTTGCTTATGATGACCTTCGATCATCTAGAGATCCAACAAAGCTTGAGAGACTTTGTGGAGAGGTTGCCATGTTGTAGGCAAAGAGAGACTGCATAGACTAAGAGTGCATGGGGGCCATTGTATGTGAGGCTATGATTGTTGGACTAGCATAAGGCCTATAGGATTCACTAGATTCCTTGGGTAGATCATGATCGCATACTACCATCTCTCGATGGAGGCAATCCAAGGTCTTGAGGCATCTGGCAGTCATAGGCCATAGTAGCATTGTATATTTGAGGATATGTACCTAAAAATTTGTGATGTATATATGATCATTTATGTTTGGTTATTTACACTTGTGTTTGAGTTAGATGGAAATGTGATTTATCAAATAATCTTTGTAATACTATTTAATAAATGTCTCCATGATCTAACATGTTTTATGTGATCTAATTAAAATTATTTTTGTTTCTTTTAGATGCAACATTACGATTGAGTATGTTATGGTAAATTAAATGCACCTATGATCTAATTTTAGAACATTAAATGCATATAAGGATCTAATATAACACAACATAAAAAATTAACTTGAATAGTATGAAACCTAAAGTAACAAACCCAAAAATAATTTGAATAATTACTTAAGTATTCAAGAAACACAAATGATTGTTTGCCAAGAACAAAGCAATGAGAGAGAATATAGAATTCCATCTACTAACTCTAACATCATTACTTGATCACTCACACTATTCAAGAAGGTTATACATAGTACCAGTGCAAATTTGCATCATTAATAGGTTCTTTAAGAGGTGTACCATCCATTTCTATTAACGTGTATGCTCCAGACCCATAAACTTCATCAATTATGTAAGGTTATAACCAATTAGGGTTGAATTTTCCTTGTTTAGTTGGGGTGGAATTAACATTACGTTTATTTTCAAATAACACCAAATCACCTTTATTAAATGAATGAGGGATGACGTGATCATTGTAACTATGTTTCATTCTTCTAGAGTAAGCTTGGAGATGCATAAGAGCATTAATGTGTTGTTCATCAAGCATTTCAAGTTGATGCAATAATTGTTCTTTACAAGTATTGCATCAATAAGTCCTTGAAGAGTGATTCTTAATGAAGGAATCTCTAACTCCAAGGGTGGTTGATGTTCTAATACTAGTATGATAAGTGCATAACGCATATGTCAACTGTGTGTACCAATCCTTATTATGTTTTCTTATTGTCTTCCATAAGATTTTCTCAAGAGTCTTATTAGTTGATTTGGCTTAACCTTTAGATTGTGGGTAGTATGGTGTTGAAAAATGATGTTGGATGTTAAATGTCTCTAAGAAATTCTTCACATCATTATTCTTAAATGGTTTCCCATTGTCTAAAGCCAAAACAAAAGGAAGTCCAAAGTGAGCAATAATTTGTTCCAATATGAAATGACATATTACATCGACAGTTGTTGAAAGAAGGGGAATGGATTCTACCCATTTCGTGAAATAGTCTATTGCGATAATTATAAATGTATGTTTAGCAGAAGAAGGTGTTGAAATTTTTCCAATAAGATACAAACCCCATATCGAGAATGACCAAATAGGAACTTGGGTACAAAGCTCAGAAGTAGGAGCATGAATCAGATTGCTATGTTCTTGGAATTTGTAACATTTTTTAACATATTCAAAGCAATCTTATTCCGTATGTCTCCAATAGTATCCTATGCAAATTGACTTTTGAACTAATGATCTTCCTCCAAAATGGCCTCCACAAGCACCTGTGTGAGATTTCCAATGTGCTATGGGGATTTTAGATTGTTAAGGAATCTAAGAAAAAGACCATCAAAGGACCCTCTATACAACACGTCCGCAAGGAAATTATATATCTAGAAGCAAGTTTGCGAAGGCGAGCTTGAGTATTATTAGTTATCATCTTCGGAAAGCTACCTTCTTTCAAATAATTAAATATGGGTGTGTACCATTTGCTAGAGCTTTCTATGATGGTTGATAACACTTCTTTGAACTTATCTTCTATTGATGGTATATAATTGTATGGAAAATGAATGTGAAATATTTTTGAAGGATCTTGAGGAGATATAAGGGAAACCACACTTGCCATTGCATCTGCATGTCGATTATCTTTTTGTGGGATGTTATCAATGGTGTATGAATCAAAATTTTCTAACAAATTCATTGTAAGATCCTTATATTTTGATAATTTGTCATGCTTTGCTTGACACGGTTTGTTTATTTTCTTAATAACTAATTACGAATCACCAAATATTTTAATATTTCAAGCTCTTAGAGTTAAAGTAGCACATAATCCAAGAATTAAAGCATCATACTATGTTGTGTTGTTTGTGCATAGGAAGTTTAAGTGGTAAGACAAGGAAATAGGCTTTCCCATAGGTGGGACTAGTATAACCCATGTGCCAGATCCAATTCTGCACTTAGAGCTGTCAAAATATAACTCCCGTGTATTAGTATAGATCATCAACACCTTATAATCAGGGAACAAATCAATATTAGGTAATACTAGGGGAGAGGGAGCATCAAATAATTGGATAGTCAAGGCTTGTCCTTTGATTTCCTTTTGAGAGACAAATTTAATGTCAAACTTAGTTAACAACATAACCCACTTAGCTAAGCTTTCTGATAAATCTATTTTAGAAAAAAGGTGTTTTAAAGGATCAAATTTCATCATCACATGGATTTCAACATTGAGTAAGTAATCTCACAATTTACTAGTAGAAAATACAAGAGCTAAAAAAATTCTTTCTATTATCGTATATTATGTCTCATAATCAATTAGAATTTAACTAATGTAATAAACAATATGTTCTTTACAAATTTCATCTTGTTGAGCCAACAATGTTGCGAGAGCATGGGCCGATGTTGCTATATAAAGGATAAATGGTTTGTCTTGCATAGTGGGTTGTAAAATAGGTGGACTAGCAAGATAATATTTCAAACTCTTGAAATCCTGTTTACAATCCTCATTCCAATTAAATTGAACCTCTTTCTTAAGGATTTATGTGAAGGATAATGTTTGGTCCGCTAAGGATGCTATAAAATGATAGATAGCCTAAATTTTTTCTTGTAAAGTGCACAGTTGAGAAATGTTTCTAGGAGGTGGCATGTTAACTGAAGCATCAATTTTCTTCGTGTCCATCTCAATGCCTCTGTGAGATACTATAAAACCTAAAAGTTTTCCACTATCTAAACCAAAAAAACACTTTTTTGGGTTCATCCTCATGTTATATTTTTGCATCCTCAAATATTTTTCAAAGGATATTCACATTATCTTGTTGATTTAGAGATTTGGCAAGAATATCATTGACATAATCTTCCAAAATCTTATGTATATAATTATGAAATATCAATATCATAGCTCTTTGATATGCTTCACTTACATTCTTTAATCCAAAATGCATGACTACCCAACAAAATGTTCCCCAAGTTGTAGTAAATGTTGTTTTATATTGATCTTAAGGGTCGATAAAGATTTGTTTATATCCAGAAAATCCATCTATGAACGAAAACAAAGGATGTCCCATAGTCAAGTCCGCTATCATGTCAATATTAAGAACAAGAAAATTGTCTTTTAAAGATGCTTTATTCAAATCACAAAAATTGGTACACATCCTAATATGATTGTCAAGTTTCACAACTACAACAATGTTCGAGATCCAAAGAGAATAATCATTAGGTCGTATAAAACCATCTTCGAGGAGTTTCCCAATCTCAGCCTTAACTAATAAGGCTATCTTAGGATTCATCTTTCGTATCTTTTGTCTGACTAGTTTAGCATCCTCTGCAAGGACTATGTTGTGTGTCACTATCTTAGCATCAATTCCTCACATTTGAATAATTCCAAGAAAAAAGTTTGGGAAAGTCATGAAGTAATGTTGCATGGTCCTCTTGTTCATCTTCATCAAGGAACTTTCCTATTTTAATCACTTTCTCCTTGTTAGTGATATCCATTAGTATGCTGATTGTATCTCCCAAAGGAAGTGTAATGTGTTTCAGAATTTCAAGATTGTATTCTCTGTTGTCTTTATTAGTCTCATTACTTTATTTTTTTTCATCTTCTTACTTAGCACTAATCATAGCACATGTAACCCGTTTATTTTTAGTAGGAGTAAATGGTTTACCACAAACTCCTAACCTTTCTTTCAAGGCTTCATCATCTTCAAAGTATTCCAATGATTCTTCACAAGTTGTGTCAATCAATTTCGGATGCTTCAGAGTGAGATTTGTTCTATTAAGGTTACACATGATGGTATTGATGTGTTAACGAGGCGCTTTTTGTTGCTTACCTTATCTTTGAAGGACAATACCCCAAACCACTTTTTGTTTCTTGTGTGTTAGGCTCTATAGGAACACAGATGCCTTGCTCTTTCCTTCCACATCCTTTTCCACTATAACCAAGTTGTTTCATAAGCTCATAACCTCTTCCATAGAGTTTCTCCATTTATTTTAGGTTTGGTGGTTGTTGATAGTCTATCTCGTCAAAATTAATTTGTTGTATAGATTGTGTCTTCTTCTAAAGTAAATGAAGTAGATGCTTATGAGTTTTCTTTCAAATTCTATGTTGTCAATACCATTGGTTGCTTTTTTTTTTGGCTTCTTTTGTTGTAATTTTGTATTCTACCATGAATGAAGGTGTGAAGTCTAAAGAACCCCAATCATCTTCCAATAAATTTGACACTTTTTACATCTCTTGTTTCTCTTCTTTCATAGGTTCTATCTTTGAAGTTGGGATTAATGTGTTTAGAGGACTTGTCATTCGTTTTTCAATTTGTAAGCAACTTTTAGGCTTGGGATCTATTTTAATTTTATACACTTTATTATTATAGAAATATTCCATGATACGATGAAGATCCGAAGGCATCACATGCATCTCATGAATCCAAGGTCTTCCTAAAAGAAGATTGTATGAAATCTCACGAGGCATAACATGGATAGGATTTTGTACTGTAGCCTTTCCAACTGTAATGGGAAAAGTGATCACACCAAGTGGTTTCTTTCCTACATTATCAAATCCTTGAATTGAGAAGGAATCAAGTTCAACTCTTGAATTATCCATGCCAAGTTTATCCAAAGAGGTTACACTACACACATTAAGAGTTGGGCCATTCTCAACAAGGGTTCGCTTTATTCTTGTTCTATGGAATCTAGCTATTATCCTAAAGGAATCATTGTTCTTTCTAAATTATAAGGGAGGTAGCTCATGTTGATGAAAAGTAATGTCCACATTAACCGTATTCATTCCTTGAATTAGAGCTTCTACATCACTTGCATTTGCACTAGAGGGAACCACAACTTGTTGCAAGGTTGTTTGAAGCATACTATGATAACTAGGTGAATTTTTAATTAGGTCCCATAGGGATATATTTGGAAGAGTATTCTTAACTTGTTCAACAAGATCATACTCCTTCCCATTATGCAAAGGCAAACGAGGGGCACTAGGCAAGATGGGTTGAGGCAAAGGAAGGGAGGTTGAAGTTGTTTGTCTTGATTGTGTATTGTTTCTAGTGTTATATGTATGAGCAATGGTATTATAACTTGATTTTTGTGAAACGTTATTCTTAGTTGGTTCAAGAATGAGATTGGGTTTGTTTTGAGTTTTAGGTTGGTTTGAAGGCGGGTAAAGGATGAGTTGAGGTTGGACAACATTAACTTCTATTTGTTTCAATTTGTTATAACAAGCCCTAGTGGATGAACCTTGTGAGATGAAATCCCTAAGGGATTCATATAGCATGTCAAATTCATCACTACTAAAGGGAATGAAGGATAGGTTAACTTGGAAAAATAGATTTTACATACTCAAATAACTATGCTTTCTCCAATGGGTTTGATTGGTTTATAGTTGTTTTGGTTTTGTTTTCTAATGATGCCAAATGTAATCTAATCTTGTCAAACTATGAACTAATGTTAGAAATGAAATGAAAGTTTACTAATCTAATTATATCCACATTTGAACATGTACTTGAAATGAAACCAAATTAAACTAGATCTATTGAAACAAATGAAACAAAAACTCAACAAATTGAAATAGAGATCTAATAGTAGCAAATAGAAACACAAAAATAAAGTTTTTAATGTTGTAAATTGTAGATTTAGGTCTGATACAGGACTAAATCACCCAAAGGGGTGCATAAGTCCCAATTAGGTTTTTTTGAAGGTTCAAATACTGAAAAATAAACAACACACAATTACCAGAAATCTAGAAAAACCACCTATATCGGGACTAAATCGCCCAGAGGGGCGAATGAGTTCCAGATTAGGGTTTTTACACCAAATTAACAATTTTTGAGTTTTTTTAAAGTTTTCTAACTTGTATGTTGTGTTGACTATGTGCAATTACATATTTTCAATGAATTTGAATGATTTAAGATGTAAAATGCAATCTATATGCACTTTTCACTAATGCAAATTTTAGAAGACCTAAATGTAAATTAACTAATGAAGGATCTAATGAAAATATAATGTAAGCTAGATCTAGGAATTTTATTCACTCCAAATAAAAAAAAGGGTTTGAGAGTCAAGTTCACCAAAATGAACATAAGGGAAATAAGGGTGCTCCACTTTTTAGGACATGGAACACACAAAGGGACCTATTTCACTCTTAGTTGATTAGGAAACTGATGTAGAGAAAGGTAGAAAAATACAAAATAACTCAATCCAACCTTTTAAAAAGTCTTAGAACCTTAAGCTCAATGATTTCTTTCACAACTAAGCACCATTCCTAGTAGCACAACACACAGTGTTTTTCCCACTTAATTTTCAAACAAATCCCCAAACCCAAAAACCAATCACTATTCTAGATACCCTTTTCCAAGTTTCAAAACATATAAAAGGTGCAGTGGTAGTTTCTTTGGAACTCAACCCTCTAATTTATGTTGCTACACTAGGACAAAGGCCTAATTAGGCTTGTATGATAAGGAAACTATTGATTCTATACACTCCCAGCCTCCATTCTTCAAATAAACACCTTAGGCATGTCAAATTTGGTTTTCATGTGCTATTCAAACCCTTACAAATCACTTTTCAAGAGTTTTCTATCAAACCCTACCATTTATGCATCATTCTTTGCTTAAAACATGAAGAAAATCAACTAGGGCATCACTCAATCTTTATCAATCTACCTCCCCTACTCTATGAAAGCACATGAAAGAAAAAAATACACCTAATTTTTCCATTCCATCAAGTTAGAGCACTTTCTACCTGGTGGAATGGCTCACGAATCCATTTTATTCAATCAAACCCTTAAATTTAGGGTTTCAAGACAATTTTTAGAAAATTTGCTTTAAGAAACTCAAACCTGGATGAAATGAGATGAGGAAAAGTGAAAATAAGAGATAATTTATCCCTTCACAAATTCCAATGCTTGAATGTGCACTTACAGGCCGTACTAATGGTTGTAGTAGCAAATTTCCCTTTAAAATGCAAAAAATAAGGGTTTCTTTATTCAACTTTTCAAAAATTTACACCATCCAATCCCTCCTCAACATACAAAAGAGTATTTTAAAGCATTTCACATCAAAACCCAACCAAACAACTAAATCTAACAACCTTTTAAAATTCTTGACCATTTAACTTCCCCAATTTGTAAATAATCCAAAAGTTGATTAACAACTTTGCAACTTTGTTAACAATTTTTCACCACATTTACCCAATTGAATCCAACTGACTCAAGGCACCCCTAAAAAAAATCAAAAACATGAGAAATGGTCTTTAGAACCTTATTACATCAAAGAGACACAAAACATAAACAAAAAACTTAACACTTAACCTTCTTTCACATCATGGAAACCATGGTGCCCTACACCATACTCCCAAGAAAAAAGAAACTCAAGTCCCCTTGAGGACTGTGCTGCAACATCAAATCTAGGCTTGATCCCATCATCCTCTTCTCTCCAAGTGCTTACTTCATCAGGAAATCCATTCCAATGAGCCAAAAACTAAAAACAAGTATCATCCTTTGGCTTGTTGAACTCTTTGGCACTCAAATCATGTTTCAATTGCAGAATTTTGTTTGGTAGATGATTCATGATCTATCTTTCACTTGAAACTATTATTAAACCTACTCCTTTACTAGCTACCAACCCTCTTCCATGCTTGTAATGAACTCCCTTGCTTTGATTCTTTGGTGTATGTTTGATTTTTCTCTTCTCCTCTTGCCACTTACCTTTGATCTCTTCACCTTTGTTTTCCACCTTTCCCATATGATGTTCTACCCCAATGATTGCTGCAAGTTATCAAGTTTACAAACCTCTGAGTTGAAATAAATTGAATGACCACCAACCTAATTTGAAGACAATGAACAAAACTCTCTTTCCATCATCACATCAACATGCTTCTCAAACCAATCTTGCATTCCCAAAATTAATTGATCCTTGACCTTCAATAACTCAGATTTTGACACCAAGTCAATATCATTTCCCTTCAAAATCAGACCGTTCTTCACCTCTACTGTTCTTGTACCTTCAAGTCTTGAAGTGGCTACAACCTTCATATTTTCCTCTACCTTTATGAACTCTTTCCTTCCAACCATCATTACATTAGGTTTCATGGTCTGCCCGTTATCATTCTCTTTCAAGGGTGTCAAAGTAAAGGAGACTCCATCCTTGTTTATCTCCTAGGTGTTTCTTCTCAAATCATACATTGCTTTCCTATCAAATTGTAATGGTCTCCCTAACAAAAAATGGCATACATCCATAGGAAACAAATTACACAAAATCCTATCCTTATACCCTCCTATATTGAGCTCAACCTAAGCTTTCTCATTTACCAAAACAAATTGACCCTCATTCAACAAAGAAACTTTATAGGGAGTATCATGTGGTATTCTAGGAAAATTAAATTTCTCAGCAATTTCAATGGACACCATATTATCAGTACTTCCTGAATCAACTACAACCTTACATACCTTACCCATGCACTTGCAAGTTGTCTTGAAGAGTGTTCTTTGTGATGGCTCCTTCTCTTATGATGTTTTTATGAGAGTCCTTACCATTAGAGATTCACCCACCTTAGGAGCAACATGTTGTGATGTTGAACCCACACTTTCACAATCCTCTCCTTGAGTAATATGATTTATCTTTTCTCCACCAGTTGAAATAGAAACCTGTCCTTCATTGCATTTGCAATCTTGACATCCAAATTTACTGCATTGATAGCATTTTCTTGTGAATGCATTAGAACCTCTTCCTTAACCACCAAATTTTCCTCTAAAACTTGATCCACTGCCTCTAAATCCACCTCTTTGATCTACCCCTTGTTCTTGGCCTTCACTTGCATCTTCTTGGCTCTCATATGATTGCCTTGAGTTAGGAAATGAACCTCTTCCTCTAGAGGTGCTACCTCTACCTCTACCTTGTCTCTCCTTCCTTCTCTTCAACTTCTCTTCTACCCTAACAGCCAATTGAAAGCATTCTTCAACCGTTCTTGGAAGAGCCATGCTTAACTCATCTTGTATATTGAACCTTAATCAATTTATATACCCTTCTACCTTCTCCACTTCATTCTCAACATGGCATGATCTAATGCTTAACTTGTGAAACTCCTCACTGTATTCCATTACATCCATTTCCTTTTGTTTGAGGTTTTGAAGCTTCCTAAAGGTTTGAATTGCATAGTCTTCGAGTAGAAATTGTCCCTTAACTTTAGACACCATTCTATTACATGAATTTATTTTTTCTTTTCCCTTATTCACTCTCTCATCCTACACATAGTTCCACCAAGTTATGGCAGGGCCTTTCAACTTAGTTTTAGAAAACTTCACCTTTTGTTCTTTTGCTACCTCCTTGTATTCAAAATAATTGTCTAGTGCATCAATCTAGTCCAACACCTCTTCACTATCCATCTTCCCACTATACATGGGAAATTCCATCTTCACTTCAAAATCATCTTCCCTGATAGCCTTCAACATCTTAACCATCCTTCTCTCATCAGGTTTCAACTCATCATCACCTTGGACTCCTCTTTGAGGGTTTTCATTCTCACCCTCTTCCTCTTCCTCTCGGTCACTCTCATCTGTAGTGGCCTTAACTCTTCTTTGGTTTGTTTTCAATGCTGCAAGTCTACCTAAAAGAGCTTCTTGAGACTCCATAATTCTTATTTCCCTAGCAATGACTGCACTTCCCTTTGGAGGCATCTTGTTCCTTCAATTTGCAACATTTCCTTCTTCAAACTTCAACCTCTTTCCTTCAAATGATCAAAACCTAAGCTCTGATACCAATTTGATGCAGAGAAAGATAGAAAAACACAAACTAACTCAATCCAACCTTTGAAAAATTCTTAGAACCTTAAGCTCAATGATTTCTTTCACAACTAGGCACAATTCCGAGTAGCACAACAAACAATGTTTTTCCCACTTAATTTTAAAAAAAAACCCCAAACCCAAAAACCAATCACTATTCTAGATACCCTTTTCCAAGTTTCAAAAAATATCAAAATTTTAGGGGTAGTTTCTTTGGAACTCAACCGTCTAATTTATGCTGCTACGCTAGGAAAAAGGCCTAATTAGGCTTGTATGATAAGGAAACTATTGATTCTATACACACCTAGCCACCATTCTTCAAATAAAAACCTTAGGCATGTCATATTTGGTCTGAACACACTATTCCAACCTTTACAAATCACTTTCGAAGAATTTTCTATCAAACCCTACAATCTATGCATCATTCTTTGCTTAAAACATGAAGAAAATCAACTAGGGCATCACTAAATGTTTATCAATATGCCTCCCCTGCTCCTGCAAACCACATGAAAGAAAAAACTACACCTAAATTTTCTATTCCACCAAGTTAGAGAACTTTCTACTAGGTGGAATGGCTCACAAATCCATTTTATTTAATCAAACCCTTAAATTCAGGGTTTCAAGACAATTTTTAGAAAATTTTCTCTAAAACACTCAAACCTAGATGAAATCAAATGAGGCAAATTGAAAATGAGAGCTAATTCATCCCTTCACAAATTCCAATGATTAAATGTGCACTTATAGGTCGTACAAGGCCGTACTAATGGTTGTAGTAGAAAAATTCCCTTTAAAATGCAAAAAACAAGGGTTTCTTTATTCAACTTTTCAAAATTTTACACCATTCAATCCCTCCTTAATTCACACAAGAGTCTTTTAAATAATTTCACATCAAAACCCAACCAAACAACTGACTATAACAACCTTTTAAACTTCTTGACTATTTGACTTCCCCAATTTGCAAATAATGTAAAAGGTTCTTAACAACTTTGCAACTTTGTTTACAAATTTTCACCACATTTTCCAAATTGACTCCAACTTACTCAAGACACCCCTAAACAACTTAAAAACATGAGAAATAGTCTTTTGGACCTTATTACATCAAAGAGACACAAAACTTAAACAAAAAACTTAACTCTTAACCTCCTTTCACATCATGGAAACCATGGTGCTCTGCACCAAAAACCAAGATGCCTCAACTAAGTGACTCAATTGAGGGAAGGATGGTTGTGAGAGTGTGGTTTACTTAGGTGTGATTAAAAAGATGGGGTCCACCACTAAGAACATAATTAAAAAGAAAGAAATGAAAGCAATATGCAAATCTAGCTATATGACCTAGAAAGTGGAACTTGAAATCAGATTGATAAACAAAAAGATACAGAAAAGGTACTTGGAGGATCAGAGATGACTAAGCAATATCTAAAAAATGCTAAATTTTGTTGTTTATGAATTGTACTAGGAATCATACACCAAACTAGGTGATATAGTCCCAAGTTAGTGTTTCTAGGCAAGATCTGCAAACTTCTAGTGATAGATTAGAATCTTTTGAAAACTGGTAAAATGCCTATACTAGGACTCATATGCCCAAGCTGGAAATTTAGTCCCATTTTTCTTTTTTGAAAAAATAGTATTCGAAATTGATCTCCTATCTCTACACTTCCTTCCTATGTCTCTCAATCTTTGCTTTCAAGTTTAGACTTGTTGGAAATCTACAAAACAAAATGTAGTGTTGATTTGCTTATGGGGGTTTGCCTCGGTAAAACCCCTAGTTTGGTAATTAAATCTTGATGGAAAGAATAGATCTTGGAAGTAAATGCATGTGAAAGTCCTAATCTTCAATGCATCTAATATTAAGAGATCTAGAATGCAATAAACCCTACTCTAATGTGCTAGAATAGGATGCATGAATGAAACATAAAGATGATGACTCACTTTGGGAGATCTCTAATCACCCTAATAAGCCACAATAATGCATGTGCCTTCCTTTAGGTAGAAAATAAAATGATAATGGAAGATGTAATCACTTAGGAAACAAGTCATTAGGCTTGGTTCAATGGCTAGTTGCATGTCCCCAACCTAGAATCCGTCATGATCCTCTGTTGGAAACCATCATCAATCCTTAACAATTCTAGATTTTGAAATGAAAGTGAGCTTGAAGACCTACAAAAAAACTATAATGCCACTCCAATACTTCAAATTTACTTGATCCTTACTCTTCAATGCTTGAAAATCTCTCTTGTAAGCTCTAAACCTCAGTGAGACTCTCTTGCTTGAAAATTCTAGGTTACTTAGGTGAAATAATGATTCAAAACCTTAGTTATATAGGAACTCCATCTAATTTGTCATTTATTAGATCCCAAGTGCCAACATTTACCAAAAAATTGAATTAAAAACCTTAATTTATTATTCAAACCCTAAAAAGGGGCCACACAAGACTCATATGCCCAAAGTGGTGTATGGGTCCCACCTAGGGGAACTCATATGCCCACGGTAGTGTATGAGTCCCACCTTAGTTTTTTGGGGTGAGAAAATGTCGGGGTGTTAGAAAATTAAATGTATTTGTTGATTTTGTTGAGATTTCAATTTAAATAAGCCTTGGGATCCAAAATAAAGGGTCTTAGGGGCCTATTAATGATGATTTCAAGTGTATAAATGAAAGGGTATCAAAATAGGCCAAAATAAGTGTGAAATTGTACTATCTCCAAGAAGAGAGTACAATTTTCTACACTACAATTAGCAAGGTTTGTAGCTACTTTGGGTTGGTTGGTTGTTTGGGTCTAGAATTTCTAAAGACTATGTTAAGCACCATAATTTTGTGTAGTAGACTCAGGCAACATGTTTGGTTGGGGGGTAATGTAAAGATGATTTTCGTGATTTTAGTGCACACAAATTTTTAAATTTATATTTATCAAAATAAGGAAAAAATAAGCCATGGACTAAATTTTTAAGTTATAAATATAGAAGAAAAAATTGAAGGAAAAAGAAGTACTATAGAAAGAGTAACATCTCACTTAGCCTCATTTTTTAGTATTTTATCAGTAACTAAAATATAGTCGTAATTTTATAAAAATCTACATTCAAATAATTTTTTAATTTTCTAAAAAAATATAAATATAAAATATGATAATTTTTTTTTATATTACATTTGTTTACTTTATTTCAAAATTCAAAATATATATGTCACTTTCTAGTGATTCAAGTTAAAAAGCTAGATTAGCATTGGTCATTTCCTCTATTAAAGTGTGACACAACTTTAAACTTTAATCTATCTCTCAACCACATAAATGGGCATCCAAGTATCCATTATGAGGATGTTGGACACAAAATTACATCAAATTTATAAGGTTAATATGACCTTAATCCTAACAAAAAATCCACTTAATTTACATATGACCACCTATTGTAAGTGACTATACAAATATAAATAAAATATATAAACAAATGGAAAGGATTTAGATTTTTTGAGGTAAGTTACTCTTAAAGTGCAATTAAAGATTGACCAAGGAATACATCAATTAGAAAATTGATATGGGGGTAAGCAATATGATATATGGACACAATTAATAAATCTTGACAAAATTAGAATATGAAGCCGTAATTAAAATACTTTAGATTGATTATCAATATTAAGGGAATCAAATAATTATAAAGAGAAAGAGTAAGTTATATACCGCAAGACGTTCTTTTGCTTGAGATAATTATCTTAAATATGTGGGTAAAATTACATTATCATTAGCTTTAATGTTTATATATTTTACATTATTGTGTTCATGACACCTAACCACATCCTAATGTTGAGAAAATGTGTCTCAACCTTGCAATTATATACAATTTATTGATAGGATGTATGCTGATATGTGGTGATTGATCATGTAAATACTATACACTTGTAACAAGACATGGGGTTTGGGGCAACACCCCAATTTTTTTTTTGCATTAAAACGTCAAGGTTTTCAAGGTATTTTCTCGCTGACTTGTCAAGGTTTTTTCCCGCTGACACATCAAGGTTTTTTCATTAACACATCAAATGAAAAATGACCTTGTACAACCCTAATTCTAGAAGGTTCCATAAAGCTTGTTATAAGTGGGTGGGATGTATGAGGATGGGTGTGTATTTCGAGAGTCTGATAGTGGTCATGGTGTCTCTTGATCTCTGGCGGTGATAATCCTATGAGAAGCTTGCTCTAAAAGTATATTGTGATATTTTAATTTCTGAATAATATATTGGGTAGCTTTTGGAGTGTGGGGTTTTTCTCCCAAAAGGGTTTTCCCCACATAAATCATTGTGTTGTGGTATGCATGATACTTGTGTTTATTTATGTTTAAGTTTTTGTAACTATTAAAGATCTGTAAAATTTTTGCATTATTCTCCTCTCAAGGATAGTGTAGGAAGTTCTTCTAACTTAGCTTCCTTACAAGTGGTATCAAAGCTTGATCACCTTTGGTTTCAATTGTGGGTTATTGAGTTTTTTGAACTAATCCAGATTTGAGTGGGAGTTTGTGTAGAAGACACTTTGAGATCTTGTTGCAGGAATTTTTAGATGGTGAGTTCATCAGGGAGAATAGAGGTGGAGAAATTTTTTGGAAATAATTTTGAGATGTGGAAGCTAAATATGGAGGATCCATTGATATTGAAATTTGTGGGATGTTGTTGATGAAAATGTTTCAAGGCTTGTAGATCCTACTCATGTTGCTCAATATGATGTTATGGACTGTAAATCCAAAGGTCCAATTAGATTGTGCTTGGTAGACTCTATTTTAATTAATGTCCATGAAGAGACCTCTACACAAAAAATATTGAAGAAGCTTGGTGAGATGTATCGGGCTAAATCTTTAGTGAACAAGAATTTCTTGAGGAAGAAGTTGTATTCCTTGAGAATGGAAGAGGGTGGAAGAATTAAAAACCACCTAGAAGCATTCAATATGTTTGTGGCTCAATTGGCACCAGTTGGTGTCAAAATGGATGAGGAGGATAAATTGAAAATATTGCTTTGTTCTTTGCCTGATTCATGGGATTCTCTTATGGATATTGGGAGTACTTCTGTTATATTGAAGACTAAAGATGTGGTGAGTTCTTTGCTTTTTGAAGAGATGAGGAGGAAGGTATACATCACTGTCAAGCAGGCCCTAAATGTTTTTGGAAGACCTAAGGAAAAAGGGAAGAAGAATGAGAAGCATGACAAATCCAATTCCAAGGGGAGATCTAAATCTCCTGGAAAGTTCAAATTCATTTGTTGGACATGCGATAAGCCTAGAGATGTTCGTAAGGAATGCAAAGAAGAACAAAAAGAAACTTGATTATGATTCTGAGTTCAAGAAGGAAGATGGTGACACATTCATTGCAGCATTAGTAACTCGTGCAGGTAATGATGCATGGTTAATTGACTCAGGTGCATCTTTCGATATGACCTTTAATAAAAATTGGTTTTCTAAATATGAAGAATTTGATGGAGGTAAGGTGTCCTTGGGTGATGATTCTCATTTAAACATTGTTGGTCATGGGAAAGTTAAAATAAGGTTTTCTGATGGTAGAATAAAAATGATTAATGGTGTGTTGAATATCCTTGGATTTGCATGAAATTTGTTATCTGTAAGAAAACTAATAGATGTGGGTGTCTAGATAGTATTTTTGATGCAAGATACAAGATGGTCAGAGGTGCTATGGTGATTGCTAAAGGTTTCAGATATGGAACATTGTATAATCTTGATGCATGCACTATTAAGTGCAATATTACTTCTATGAAAAGCAAGTTTGTGGAAGAAGTGAGGGTTTCACCTTCAGTAGATGGTCATGGATTTTGGGTACCCAAGGGTGCTCTTTCTTCTAAAACAAAGTTACCTATAGAGAAAACTATGTTATGGCAGTAGAGACTTGGACACACTGGAGAAAAGGGTATAAGGACCTTGAAAAATAAAACCCTTGTTAAAGGTTTGTCTGATTGTAATCTTGAATTCGATTTTTGTGAGCATTGCATTTATGGAAAAAACATGTTTAGTTTTACTCAAGTTCTCATAAATCTTGTAGTGTGTTAGATCGCGTAGACATTCCTTCAATTGGTAAATCCACATATTATGTTTCATTTATTGATGATTATAGTAGGACATGGGTATATTTTCTAAAGAGTAAATCTAAAGTTTTCAGTTGAATTAAAGAATTTAAAGTAATGGTTGAGTTGCAGATTGGAAAGAAAATAAAATGTGTGAGGACTAATAATGACATTAATTTTTTCTCTAATGATTTTGATAGATTCTACAAAGATTGTGGTATTCATAGACAAAAGACAAATTTGTATTCTCCATAATAGAATGGAGTTGTAGAAAGAATGAACGAGACACTGACGGAGAAGGATAGGAGTATATTAATTGGTGTTGGCCTAGAACAATGGTTTTGGGTTGAAGCTATTACCACTGCCTGTTACCTGATTAACATGTCTCCTACATCAACTATTTTTGATAAGATGCCTATAGAGGCATGGTCAGGTCACAAGCCTTCTACTATTATAATTTGGAAAATAAATGACTAGGTGAATAAAACTTGTCGTCACAACAACTAAAAGTTACTAAATTATACTAGTTTTTTGAAACACAGCTATAAATGAGTAAATAAATGATTAATTTGGTCACCAAGTAAGAAATTATTTAGTCACACAAATAGAAATTACTAAACAATTAGTCATGCAAGTACAAATTAGACAAAAATTTTAAAAATTATTTGGGGAAATGATTGGCAGGAGTCATGTATTGAGCATGATTTTGCATTATTCCTGTTTAGAATTTAGCAATTCTAGATTATTCTAGCTGTTTAGACAAATACATTGATTAGGCATGCAAACTACACATAGGCGCCTCATTTTGAGTTATAGAAGTGGGTGCGCGAACTACGCTAAGGAATTTTGAGTTACAACACTTGCATGGGCAATAATGATTCTTTGGAGAGGACCTAGATAATTTTGAAAAGAAAGGAAAGGAATTTGATGTTTTCTATAAAGTATTTAAATTCTACAACAAAGTCAGATTTGGGGATGCCCTCTACAACAAATTCAAAGGTAATTCAAAACCCTCATTACATTAAACGCAAAATATATAGATTTCTCATTGGAAACTTGTAGTAGTTCCAATCTGCTACTCTTAATAATGTTCTTTTACAATATTTCCACTGTTCTACTTCATAATGTGTTTGAGCTAAATATAATAAAATTTGGGTGTCAGTGCCAAAATAGAATTTCCTCAAACAATTTTGATACATTTTCACTACAATCACAAACTGTCCTTGTGCAAAGTAAACATGTGATAGATTTACCCACATATTAGGAATCTGAACAAAGATGCTTCCTACTGCAACTTATTGTACTTGTGTAAATATTTCCTTTTCAATATCAAATTGACCCCTTTTAGCTATCACTATGGCTATCCCATTTGCAACATAAACATTTCCTAGTCTTTGTGCCAATACTTTACAATATAGTTCTCTATCCTTCTCAAGATGTTGTGCCTCCACCTTTGGATCCCTCCTCTCATTGTGCAAATTTGAAAAATAATTCCAATTCCAAGTGAAATGTCAACATTATAATTCTTTGTATCTGATTCACTTTGTGCAACTTTAATTGTTTCTTTTGCTTTAAGTGAGTCATCTTTTTTTAGTTCCATTTTTCCAAGCATATAAAGCATTTGATGAGGTTTTTTCCACTTTAAGTGCATCCCCAATCAATTTTAGGCTTATTTGAATCTCATTTTGAGCTTGATCCATGGTTGCAAGATGTAGATATGCATCCACATAATCAGGAAACTTGAACAAAAAAATAATTTAATCCACCTATTTGGGACTGTAAAATAAAAATAGATGAATTAATCTATTTTCAATTATAGGTTATTTTAATCTATAATCTAATAGAAATATAAAGCATAATACATTGAAGGACACAATTTTTTTTCTAAAATAAAGACTAAAATAGGTTTCCCATAAAAGGGTATGTGCAAGATCATCATGGAAAAAATAGGCCCTTAAGTGGCAAAAAATTTAGAAAAATTAGAGTTAGGCAACTTGACATAAAGATTTGAATAAGTTATCTATATTATTTCAAAAATATGTAAGAATAGAATATGTAGAAAATTGACTTTAGTTTCTAAACTACTAGGTTTATTTTTTATTTTTAAAAAATTATTTGGTAAAAATTTGAAATTTCAATGAAGTAGTACTTAAATTTCAGGGAAAAAATAAGTAGGTGTCTGTCTGACCACCTTAATCACAATAAAATGATAATATTTTTTTATAAGATTTTAGATATAAGTATAGGACTCATGCCTGGATGTGATGCATATTTTTTTATAATTTTTTCCAAGTAAATAATTAATTATGAATTGTTTATTACAACTTTTAAAAAATATAAAAAATCATATGTGACCACCTTAACTTGGTCAAATTTTCATGAAATTCAATTTTTTTTTTAATCCTATAGTATGCAAAGCATAGAATGTGACGCATGTTTTGGATTCAAAAAATGTGATACCATTTGAAAGCTATAGATGTTTTTCAATCAGTCTATCAATTAGGACTTTAGTCATAATTCAACTAGAAAATGAATAATAATTATTTATTTAATTCAAAGTAAAGCATAATTTATATTGGTGGAAAGCTAAGAATATCCTTTAAAAACCCTTTTCGTTTCATCAATTTTGAGTAAAAATAAAGTCATTAGCCACATACCCTACACATACCCATCATATCGCCACTTTTTGTCCCATCATGATCCTGCACATATTTTAAAAACAAGAAAGAGGAAAAATGAAAAAATAACATAAAAATGATTCATTTGAGGTTTTTGATAAGATCTCATTTAACTATGTCAAATGGATTTGGAAGGGACAAAGCATATTTGATTGAATAAAATTTTGAGGTAGCTTATCCATCGTCATTGTATGTATCATCTTCTCTTGGAATCTATTTCTACAATTGCTAGCTTTGGTTAAAGCTCAGGAAACCTTGACACCATCATCATAGGGATCATCTTCTCCTAGACTCTATTTTTGCAATGGTTCATCATCTTCAAAATTAGAGTATGCATGTCTCCTTTGTGATTTTGCTGAAACTAGAGAATTTGGCTCACCATCATCAAAGTCTTCTAGACCTCTAGCTGCAAGATATTGGGCATTTTCTGCATCATCTTGTTCCTTATCACTCATATAATTTGCCTCATCTTCCATGGAAACATCAGGTTCCTCCATATAAGAATCATAAGCCTTGTGGTACTTATCAGGTTCTTTTTTTCTTCTTCTTCTTCTTTTGTTTCTTCTTAGGCTAACCAGCCTCATCATCATCATCATCCATGTACTTACAGTTACTCTTTCATAATTCCTTCAAATGTTCAAATTGATCATCTTGTTGCATCACCCATCAAATTTCTTCCTTTTTCTTTCTCCTTTCCATCTGAATCCTTCATTCTTCATCAACTTTTCATTTTTCTTCATCAACCAAGACAAGTTGGCATGGTACTTTAATTGTTTCTTTTGCTTTAAGCCATCCATCTGTTTTCAGTTCCATGTTGCCAAGCATACATAAAGCATTTGATGAGTTTTTATCCACCTTAAGTGCATCCCCAATCAATTCTAGGGTTAGTTGGATCTCATTCTAAGCTTAAGCCATGGCTGCAAGACGTTGATATGCATCCACATAATTAGGAAACTTGAAAAATATTAGACTATATAAAAGATTTTCTTTTTCAATATCATGTAGTTGTTCAAACAACCTATCAAGATTAAATAGTGTTGTGGTTTTATCCCATGGTAACTCAAGTGAAACACCACCTTCTTCTAGTTGAAGGAAAAATTCCATATCCTTAAAGCACACAGGAAAAACTACATAATTGGCATTGGGGAGCCTTTTATTTATGAATTCAACCCAAATGCCATTTCCTAATACCTGCATAAAAGTTTGTTGAGCCAACTCTAGTTCATCACACTCAAAATGAAGGACTCCAATATTTTTTAACAATTCAATGGGTACTTCTTCTCTATTCTTCTTCAAAAGAGACTTTGTTGTCTTAAGAGAATCTAAGGTTGCACTAGGGTTTGTCAATATTAATAACTCACTCATCTTGATAAATGCATGGGCATCTCATGGGTCTATGTGAGTTTTCTTTCTTAAAATTTCCAAGGCCTTCTCTGGCTACCCTTGTTGAGCATATATATGGCCTACAACTTTTATGCTCTCACAATTCTCAAGGTGGACCTCTAGAACCTTTTCAAAATTTGAGAGAGAACTCTTAAGATCTCTCAGGTTCAATTGAACCTGTCCACAAAATCTTGTGGCCTTTGGCTTTCCTTGACTAATTCCATGTAGTATCAGCCATTGGTGTCATAATCACCTTAACTATGATAAGTTCATGCAAGATTATAATATGAATGAGATTTCATGAGAGGGTGGTCAGTTGAAATAAGAGCTATCTCAGTCAACCATTCCACAAGAAAATGCTGCCCTATGAAGAAAAAATGGTTTGCTAAATGATTCAATGCCATTGCACAGTACATGTATAATTCAAAGGCTCTAAGCATCTTTTCCATCCTTCAAAAACACTACCTGTTTTAATAACTATGAGAATCCTACAATTAAAAAATGCACAAAACTTACCACAAATATTTTTTCCAATTTCAAACAGAAAAATTGCTAAAAAAAATACATTTGAAACCTACAAAAAAATGCAAATAAAATCACGTTGATTTTCATGCCAAAAAAACCATGAGACTATAGCTCGTTGCGTACTATTATTCTTTGATAGATTTTTTCCAATCATCCATAGCTTTTTTGAAATCACCTATTTTAGGATTTTAGCCATAGCAGCAAGGTAATGAACTATTTGATAAAATGCTTTGATAGTCATGTATGAAAAATGTGGTAGCATAGACAAGGCAATAAACTTTGGAAAAAATTCCTCAAAGAAATGTGGTCTCATGGTGATGGAATGCCATGATGAATGCCATGACAAGTGAATTGTTATGGATTTTCATGGCATTCCTTCACCATGAGACATTTTTTCAACTAGTTCACTGCCTTGTCTATGCTATTGCTTGCTATTATGCTCTGATAGATTTTTTCCAAGTATCGAAAGCTTGTTTGAAAGAATTTTTTTTAGGATTTTAGCCATAGCAACAAGGAAGTGAACTATTTGAAAAAATTCCTCAAAGAAATGTGGTCTCATGGAATGCCATGACAAGCAAATGCAATTGGCAGCTGCTCCTAGTAATTAGTTATGCAATGTAAAGTAATTGCATTATTGCTTAGGTTGACTTTGTAAAAACTATATTTTAATTGAAATTTGTTATCTATTAGCATGTAGTTATTAGTTATGCAATGTGAAGTAATTCTTTGAGCTTGAAATATGTGCAATGCAATGTAATCAACAATGCAGATGATTAGGATGATGATTTGTCACCTTAACTAGCCCGTCACCTTAAGAGGTTAGCTTGTCACCTAAAATTTGGTTATATGTATGGTGTAATTTATTATTAATTGTAATTCATTCTTCTTAAAGTTTTCTTACTTTGGTTGAAATTAATTTTGTTTAGTTAGACTATAATTTCTTGTATGTCCTATATGTTTTCTAGATGCTAGACTTTTCTTGTATGTCCTAGATGATAGCTTTAGTTTTTAATACAGCTTCTAGCTTCCACATGTATTGAATATGCTTGTGTGAAGGAAACAATAATAAAAATATTTTATTTAATAATACATATAGATATCTTAACATTAATTGAACTAAGCCTCCTCATTACAAACAAAGAAATGATCTCTTAGGTCTGACTAACATTGAAAACTAAAACTAAGAGATTGCAAAATTAGAAAATTGATCACTTTTCAATAAAATGATATCTAAAATACTACATTCATAATATAACCCTATATTCCCACCTATAATAGATAAAAGATACAATCATACACAGTATTATCAACAAATAATTAAGACCAAAATTTGAGCACCAGATTAAATCTTCTCCATTGATTGCTTCAAATAGATATTACAATATAACAAAAGTCTCCTCATATATGTTTCTATAAATACCCTTGATGATGATATCAAAATTAAGTCTTGGCTTCTCTTTTATAAGAGAAGCAACAAGCTTCATATTGTTACAAAATATGGCATCTTTTCAAACTTCATGCCTCTTCATATAAAATAAACATTAGTTTTTCTTAAAACATAAAATAGAGAAACTAGATAACTAATGAAGTCCACAACACTCGTGACACCATAGTCCGCTAATCTTCATAAGGCACCCATGATCACTGAAGATCTGTTCAATGTCCTTTTTGCATATTAGTGTATTTGAATGTCTGGTTCTTCCACTATGATAGACCTAAGGCCTACTGTTTGGGAGGACCCAAATACTTATACTCCCAATCATACACTTTCTAATCATCTGGCCATTTGTATTCTTGAATTTTCAATATATTTGCAAGGTGAATCTTCCATCAGTTGTCTAGTAATGCCCTTCCATCCATGATAAACTTAGAATATCCAACATCCAAGGCTATTACTCCATCCATGATTAAGTCAAACCTGTCAAGACTCAACTCACCATCCTTTTGTATGTGAGTGATGCAATGTGGAACAATCTAGCCAAATTCACTCTTCCATTCATTGAGGTTCTTCAATTGGTCATCTTTCAATATTTTTGGCACAAACCACTACTTCAAAGTATGAAATGAATCTATTCTTGTTCTAATATTTTGTTCCTCCCCTTGTATATATTGGAATTCATCTATAACTATTTTAGCTATCTACTTTATAGGTTTTAATGTTGCAAGAGCCTTAATACTCCTTTGTAAGACTCTGCACAAGGTTACCAATGTGTGGTGTATGGGCTACTAGTCCTTAAAAAGAGGATCCAGTATGGGTATTGAACTATAGATTTTTGGTTCCTATGGACTTCTCTTTCCCTTCTAGGGTTTTTCACCTGAAAGGAGAGAGATAGGGCCCAAAAATGCTAAGGGTTCATTCAAAATATGTTATGTATGATGTTTTCTAAGCTAAATGAAATAAACTAAATGCAAACAAGTGATTTATATGACTAAATATGAATGCAAAACTAATATTTAAACTATGCTGGAAAACACATTGTGATATGCAAACAATGAACTAAAAGATGAAATAATGCAGAACAAAAAGAAATGGGATGAATCAAAGTGCACCTAGGAAAGATTTGAGAAATATGGAATGTTGTGAATGTTGTGTAAAGTTACTAAAAATCAATAGTGGGACTCATTCGCCCAGGGTGGCGAATTAGTCTTACTACTAGTGAAAAACTGTTAGAAGCAAGTTTCTGTCAATCGAGATCTGGAATCTGAAAAAATTCAGATTTTCAGTCTCAAGGTGGGACTCATTCACCACTGATGGTGAATCAGTCCTCTCCCAAAAATTTGAGTAATCAGGAGACAACTGTGCAACGCCAGATCTAGAAATGTTTGCTTGTCGGGTTGTCAAAGTCAATTCTGCAAGAAATAGACATAAAACCTTCTCTAGCCTTGAAATATAGGTGATTTGACTTGAAGCACCTAGTTTACTTGTTATCTACTTTTCAACACCTAAATTCTTGATAAATCTACATACAAAGGTCTGCAAACACACATGCAAGAGGGGAAAAATGGTTGAGGCTTAGAAAATAGGGGTTTTCCTTGGTCAAAACCCACTTTGGTAATCAAACCCTTAATAAAATAATGGAATGCAAGAGAATGATAAACAAATAACATGAAAATTCTATCAACTTACCAAACCCTTGATGATGAAAATCTGAAGTGATGTTAATGGATGCTCCAAAATGCTTGAATAATTCTTGATGAGATGTTGTAAGATGCTTGAATATGATGTGTGAATGTTGGAGGATATAAAATGAGATGAAAAACACTTATTTATACACTCTTGTTCCTTAGTAACCCATTAATACCTCATCACAGGTCAACATCAAGTGTTTTTGAATAAAAATCTAAAAGGAAAAAATAAATTTTTTGAATTTGGAGCCAAGGGGGACTCATTCGCCACCCATGGTGAATGGGTCTCACCTAGGACCTGAAAATGGGTGTTGGGATTTAAGTTGTATTTAATGTTGTTTGTCGTGTTTGCATTCAAAAGTACACTTAATTAAGCCTTATAAGGGCATAAAGGGGTCAAATAAAGCATACGAAAGGGATAAATAGTGAAGATGTGCCTAGAAAAGTGTGAAAGTTTGTTACAAGACTTTACAACACTTAGGACTTGATGATGAGTAAAAAGATAATTTTTAGGTGTATTGTAATAAATAGAGTCTAGAAGAGTGTAGAAATGTTTTACAACACTTCACAACACCTTCACAAGATATCATTATTTGAATTTTAGTACCTAAATATGCAAGTTAAAGCCATATTACATCATAAAATCAGAGAAAAATTGATCAAACATCATGAAAAAAGACATAAAAGGCCATGAAAATGACAAGGGGCCATTTTTATATGACACATTTAGCCCCCACTTTAGTGAGAGGATGAACATGCTTCAAACTCACACTAAAGTAGCCATGAACATCAAGAGGAGGGTTCAAATGCACTTACGTTAGCAAGATGGAATGAAAATGATCAAGAGGGATGATCAAGCCCCCAGGATGAAGATCCCATGGAAAACTAAGCATAAGAACAAAGGAACACACAAGTGTTGAAAATAGGATGAATTTTTTATCATCTATCCAACTAGTTGTGGATTAGATCTAGGCTAAAGGAGAATGTATACTCACTTTGGGGCAACAAAATGTAGGGCAGTCCGCCAGGTGAGAAGGTCCAAATGTACTCACTTTGGGTCCATAGAACTTCTAATTATCCACGAGGTGAGAAATCCCAAAAGGTAAGATACATATGCTAGTTGGTATGTACTCACAAACATAAAGGTGGCTATGGGGAAAAGTCATGCTGCTAGGTGGGATTCTTGCTCAACCATATCAAAGTTATACCTATTGATAACTTTAACAAGGTGCCACAAAGAAAAATGAAATGTTAGTTCGTGCTCCATGAGACAAGCAAAGCTTTGTATGCTTAGAAGTCATGAACAAAAAGAAAGGTACCACAGGCATGCAAGTTGTATTATGCAAGGTGGTAGAAATGCAAAATGTAAAAATGCAAAAGATGTTCAAAGGAGTCTTGTTAAGTTCATGCAAGGTTAGTCACTTAGGGAACATTGTATCTAATGTCTCCAAGAGAGGACCAATTAAATAATAGTATATTCACAACTTAGGGGATGTAGTGTGTCACATCAAGCCACCAAGAGGAATGTAATATGCTAAGATAGATCACACTTATGAAGGACATCACACCCAATGTCATCCAAAAAGTGACAAACGCATCACACAAATGACAAGGCTACACTAGGAACCAAGAATGCAAATGAATTATGGTAATGTATGCCTCCCACTATAAAGGAATTGCTACACATCATTTTGTGATCAATTACTTGAAAGTAGCAAAGGAAAACAAGACATGAGAGCCAACTTGGAAAGCCCCTATTCCAAGTCATATGTTTCCGAGGAAGGCTACGTCATGTAAAAGAAAAAGAGAACAAAAGAAAAGGGAGTTTCCCCCATAAAAGAACACACCAAACACATAAGCGATCTATGGATTTGGGGTCAGTATGTTCTTTGATGCAATTTTTTTATTAAAGAGCTCAGAATTGTCATCATTCCCCAAAGCTCATAGAACTGGAAGAATGGCACAAAGAGAGTGAAAACAAAAGAAAAACAAAGTTTGTTTTGGGTCAACATGGAAGAGACATTGTGGTCTCAATGCCTTGCATTGTCCCCAAAAGGAAAACATAAGAGAAAAGAAAACAAAAAAGGCGAAAGAAAAGGAAAAGATTTTGGGTCAACATGAAGGAGACATTGTAGTCTCAATGCCTTGCATCATCCCCAAATGGAAAAACACAAGAAAAAGAAAAAAAGGAAAAGGACCAATTGGGTCAACATGGAAGAGACATAGGGCATCTCAATGCTTTGCATCATCCACAAAAAGGGAAACACGAAAAAAAAGAGAAAAAACAAAGATGCACGACATATAGAAGAATGAAGATACAAATAGAGGAAGTGTACAAAGAGAGAGAACATCAAACACACGTTATGGGGGAACACAATACGCACATGAAAGGAAAATGAAAAGAAACAAGTAATGCAAATGTAAGTCAACCATTAACTAAGTTATTGGTTTCTAAAGCTTAAGTGGGTAAGCAGAAAAGGAATAACATAGTTAAGAGACAAAGGAAAATGCATTACAAGGACAAGGCTAACAATGTCTTGCCCCCACAAAGTGTAAAGGCAAGAATGAGCCAAGGTGAGTGATGGGAAAGGATCATGCAACAACTAGAATAGGGAAGTCTACAACTATGGCATGATGATGGGATTTGGTTGTATTAATCTATGATAGGGAAACAATCAATATCAGTGAAGTGATACTTATCCAGTATGTCCTTCAATGTCTAAAATTCCTTTGTTCAATGACCAAGGATGCAATGATATTTGCAAAATGGTATGTTAGAGTCTTCAGGACAAATAACCAGCCTATTCAGAGGTGGTAAAAGTATAAGACCTTTGTTTAAAATTAGTTGAAGTCTCTGTTCACATTTAGGTGGAGGATGTGTAGGAAACTTGAGTTTCTTCAATTTGTAGGGTCATTTTCATTTGCTAGATTCTCCTTGTTCATGAGTAGGAGGAAGAGGACCCATAGGGATCCTAACATCCTTTTCATTAGAGGAGGATAATGGTTGTTCATGTGGAAGGAGAATGTTCAAGTTAGGAGGAGCATCAAAGATCATTGTACCAACATCTCAAAGTCTCCTATGTTGAAAAGGATGTCTATCAAGATGAGAAGGATCTTCATATCCTAATCCTATTGTGTTTGCATCGATTGGTTGTTGTTCAAGAAGTTGATGAATGTCGTGTTCATGTTTTATGTCACAACCTTGTTTTCTTAGAATAATGAAACCTTTTTCCATGTGATTCTTCAAGGTTTATGAGAGTGTTTGTGACTTTGTGATCATATTATGGTTGTGAGTTTTGTTTAGAGGAAATAGGTCTACTAGAGGGAGGAACCTTAGGTCCTTCATTGATTTCAGGATGTAAGTATACAAAGTGATCAGGAGGTACAACAATAGGAAGATCTTGTGACTTCATGGAGGGATAAAAGGCTACATTGTCTTCGAGATGATCAAGACATTCATTGTAGAACTTGGTCATGCTATCATCATCTTCTCCAATGATGTATACTTCACGAGGATGAAAATCATGAGGAGGTGAAGGAGCATGAGTAAGTTCAAGGTCATTAGGGTCACAACCAAAGGCATAATTTGACATGTTTACCAATGATTTTAATGAATTCCAAAACTTAGTAAAAGAAAATACCATGATGCAAGTAAACTAAGATGCAATAAATGATTAAAAATAGAGATTCTATAAATGAAAATAGAATGTAACAACAAGAAACTGTAACGCAAAAAAGTGGTAGAAAGATGCGAGAAATTTTGTTTAAAAAGTGCAGAGGGACTAATTTGCCCAGGGTGGTGAATGAGTCCAAGTATGCAATTTTTTTTGTGTTTTTCAAAAAAATTAAAATGATTTTGATGCTCTACATAATGCAATTAAGGATGTAGAATGCATATTTTCTATTTTTTCAATAAGATGCAATGCAAGAATGAAATCTAAACAAAGCTTTCACTAATGCAATATGAGAAGACCTAAAATGCAAAAACAAAACAATACCCTAATTGAATGTTGATGCAAGTGTAATCTGGGATGCAAGATGAAAATGAAATCAAAAATGCAAAGTGTTCAAAATTCAGGTTCACCAAAAAGAACCATATATTTTTGGTTCATATGGACTTCTCTTGCTCTTTTAGGGTTTTTCACCTAAAAGGAGAGAGATAGGGCCCAAAATTTCTAAGGGTTCATTCAAATTATGTTATGTATGATGTTTTCTAAGCTAAATTAAGTAAACTAAATGCAAAAAAGTGATTT
This sequence comes from Sequoia sempervirens, assembly GCA_007258455.2. NCBI lineage: Eukaryota > Viridiplantae > Streptophyta > Pinopsida > Cupressales > Cupressaceae > Sequoia > Sequoia sempervirens. Next base: position 807,850,639 of record VDFB02281492.1, read on the forward strand.
ATATGACTAAATATGAATGCAAAACTAAGACTTAAACTATGCTGGAAAACACATTGTGATATGAAAACAATGAACTAAAAGATGAAATAATGTAGAACATAAAGAAATGGGATGAATTAGAGTGCACCTGGGAAATATTTGATAAATATGGAATGTTCTGAATGTTGGTTGAAGTTACTGAAAATCAATAGTGGGAATCATTCACCCAGGGTGGCGAATTAATCATGTTATTGGTGAAAAACTGGCGAAAGCAAGTTTCTATCTGTCAGGATTTGGAATCTGACAAAATTTAGATTTTTAGTCTTAAGGTGGGACTCATTCACCACTGATGGTGAATCATTCCTCTCCCAAAATTATAAGAAATCAGGAGACAACTCTGCAACACCAGATTTGGAAAAGTTTGCTTGTTGGGTTGCCGAAGTCAATTCTACGGGAAATGGACAAAAAACCTTCTCCAAGCTTGAAATAGAGTTGATTTGACTTGAAGCACCTAGTTCACTTGTTCTCCACTTTTCAACACCTAAATGATTGATAAATCTACATACAAAGGTTTGCAAACACACATGCAAGAGGGGAAAAATGGTTGAGGGTTAGCAAATAGGAGTTTGTCTTGGCCAAACCCCACATTGGTAATCGAACCCTTAATAAAATAATGGAATGTAAGAGAATGATAAACAAATAACATGTAAATGTTACCAACTTACCAAACCCTTGATGATGCAAATCTGAAGTGATGTCAATGGATGATCCAAAATGTTTGAATAATGCTTGATAAGATGTAAGATGCTTAAATGCTTGAGATTGCTTGAATATGATGTGTGAATGTTGGAGGATGTAAAATGAGGTGGAAATAACTTATTTATACACTCTTGTGCCTTATTAACCTATTAATACCTCATTATAGGCCGACATCAAGTGTTTTTGAATAAAAAAATGAAAGGAAAAAATATTTTTTTTGAATTTGGAGCCAAGGGGGACTCATTCACCACCCATGGCGAATGGGTCCCACCTAGGACCTAAAAATGGGCGTCGAGATTTAAGTTGTATTTAATGTTGTTTTTTGGGTTCGCATTAAAAAATACACTTAATTAAGACTTATAAGGGAATAAAGGGGTCAAATAAAGCATAAGAAAGGGATAAATAGTGAAGATGTGCCTAGAAAAGTGTGAAAGTTTGTTACAAGAATTTACAACACTTCAAAATAGGACTTGATGATGAATAAAAAGATGATTTTTAGGTGAATTGTAATAAATAGAGTCTAGAAGAGTGTAGAAATTTTTTACAACACTTCACAACACCTTCACAAGACATCATTATTTGAATTTTAGTACCTAAATATGCATGTTAAAGCCATATTGCATCATAAAATTAGAGAAAAATAGATCAAACATCATGAAACAAGACCTAAAAGGCCATGAAAATGACAAGGGGCTATTTTTATATGGCACAGGTACATGTTTTTTCATCTGATCAATTTCTTGTGTCAGTGAGCTATAGCAATCATACACACTTTCTAACTTATCCACAAATATTTTTATCCTATGCTTGAGGACCTTCTCTAAAACATTACAAATTTTCTTTTTCACTCCTTCCTTACCCTCATTGTTGAATTTTTTTAACTCTTCAATCTCCCATCTAAGGATTCTCACTTGTTCAGTTGAAGCACTTTCTATATCAATTGGTGGAGTAGGAGGAGGCTGGTATAACATTATTTCCTTGTTTTGTGAGGGGCCTGCTCCTTTCAATTGTTCCTTCAACTTCATATTTTCCATGAACACTTTATTGAATTCATCATTTAAAAACTTTTGTTACTTTCATACTCTCCCAATCTAGCTTCCCTGTCCTCAACTGCAACTCAGGTGAACATAGTTGAATGCATTGTCATGCTTGCAACTTCTAGAGGAGGTGTATCCTTTAATGTTTTCACCAGAGTTGTCCCTTTCATTCCCTGCACTACATCTAGTAACCTTGTTTTTTGTGTACTCTTTTTTTTGGCCTAGAATGCCAAAGTTTCAATATTAGGGTTATAACTTGTGCCGCTTATCTCTTCATTTGAGTCAAACTCAACAATCAATATTAGGTCTTCTTGTGTTCTCACTTGATCAAGTAAATTTTTTTTCTTTAATTCCATACCAAGGATAATAAGTATAATCCTTTTCCAAATCATCTATTTGGCCTCTTGTGGGCTAACATCAATATTACCAATCCTTAATTCATTAAAATTTTGGGCTACTATTTGGTCATGTTGAGATTCCTTAGCTCCCATCTTATTTCAACCCTTGCTTCAAACTCTCTCATTTTCATCTTAATCCAAAAGTCTTTAAATTCAAGGGTTTTGATAAGTTCATCATCTTCCAAGAGCCTAAGAGCTACAATTACCCTCTTATCCTCATGCATTTCCCTTTCTCCTTGTACCTAAATATTAGCTCTAGCTTCAAGCATGTGGTCTTTAGTTTCAGGAATAGGTTGGTCCACTTCAACATCATCCTTGAAATGTCTTAAAATATTAACTACTTCTTTTGTTTCTCCAACCTCCTAACTTATTTCATAGGAAACAAGTGGGTCTATCTCTTGTTTCTTTCTTTTTTTAGAAGGTGTTTGTTCAGGAGGTGATCTTGGAGAATCATGACATATTGAAACAGTATCTGGAGTTGGTTCTATAATTACAATACCACTCGGCCTTTTGGGAGACAATTTGGAAGGTCTCCCCATCCCCATCTCCACTGCAAACTTATATAATTCATGAAACTTATCAATCATCATTTCAATCCTCTTAAGAGGATCTACTTCATCTATGAAATACCCCAAGAAATCACTTTGCTTCATCTTTCTTTCTTCCTCAAGACTTTTCATAATTTCCCATTTTCTCCTCCTCTCATATACCTCTTGAGGAGTGAAACAATTTTTGATTACATATTCTTCATAATCAATCTAGTGAGTAACCATAGCCTTGGTAAGGATGGTGTGTCTTATAAAATTCATGTGACCCTCAGGGTCAAAAGCTCTTTCCTTTCCAGACTCTAAAGAGTACATTGCTTTTAGATAATTTTGCAACTCTTCAAGTGTATCAGATCCCACTAATAGTTCCCCACATGTCAAATTGGGTAGAAATGTACCCTTCCTTTTTTTATGTATGACATCCTTTTCCATCCATAGAATCTTCCACATGAACTCTAAAAAGGCTAATTGAAGGGGGAAAAGATTTAGCAGTATATGTGGGGCTTGTCGGAATCCACAAATCCTAATTATTGTGATATCTAGTAGAAAAAACCAATCATCAAAGTTACGAGTATGGCCTTGCTCAGGTTTCAAAGCCAAGGTCTTAATAGTTGTAGCACAAGTGTGTGTAGTCTTAGTTGTGGGTGGCCAATAAATCTCATAATTTTTCACATAAATTCATCATGGAATATCACATAGTTTGAATTCTTACATTTTTTGTCCCATATATAACACCATTGTTGCATTGGTGATAAATTCACCTACTTGTTAATCTTACTTAGACACATCCTTTTGCTCCATCTATCTTTACTCTGGTATAATATTAGATGGCACAATAAAGAATATTGCTTGAATGTTATGGGGTATCTATTTTCCCTGACTTGCATTAATCCTTCATGCAATGCTTTCTCAAAATATGAGGAAAAAACATATTTAATGTTTGTCTACGGGTTTTGGATCCTTATAACCATCATCATTAAACTAGATATAATTTTCTCTTGTGCATCTATCCCAAGTACTTGATAGAGAGAAAAGTAGGTTTTATTGAAATAGAATTGGAAATTTGTGACAACAAATGGTTCAATAGCAGAAGGGAATATAGGAATCACCCTATTGTTCACACCCCTTTTCATGTAAATGGGGAGTTCATCACTTCTATAGGTTCTCCTCAATCCAGTATATTCTTCTTCACTTCTTTACAAATCAATTTTAGTCAGGGCTTGTTTGTTTAGGTGAAAACATTCAATTATGGCCACTTTAGTCAACACAACTAATGGTGAACCACCTAGAAATCTCACAGACCTAGTAGCAGGATGATAACTCTGAGCCAATACTCTGATGAACTCTACATCTATAAAAAAATCAGGACAATTAACTTGGCCAAATATAATTCCCATGGATTTGACACCAAAATATTGTCCTCGCTTTTGTCATAAAAGTACCAAAATAGTTCCCACCCAAAGATAGGGATAAAGGCACCTCTACAACCGTGAACCATATCTTTAAAAAAATTCTTGAATCCTCTATCATTTGATCAGGGAGTATATCTAGGATAAAATATTGTAAGGACCTCTTTTTAACCTTAGATTCTTCCTTTTTAGTTTTAGGTTCTTTCTTCTTGGGAAGCATGATGTTTAACTATCTTACTCCTCCTATACTTCTGAAATGTAGAATTCCAAACAGTCTTGTACTCATAAAACTTATATCATAATGAGTTTTGTGCACTTACCCAGGTTACGATGGTTACAAAGCTTAACCTCCTTGAACTCCCAGCTCCCTGCATGATAATTTTTACAAATGAGTGCAAAGAGAATGTCAAATTATTGGTTTAATGCATTTTGATCTCAATTGTGTCAACATTAATATCAACATTACACCAATTTTTTTGCTCATATTTTGAGTTTAAACATGTACCATTTATTTTACAAGATCAAAGGGTTGATGTGATTCATGCATTTAATACTACTTTATCACCATCACTCTCTATAATTTCCATGGGATAGAGGGGTATACACCACTATACAAAATGCTTCTTTGCATTTCACCGTGGCGTAACAGGATCCTTACCTATATATTGCAAGCTTGACTTGTTTAACTTGTGGTACTTCGGTTTACATTAATGATCACATATGGCTTATTTCTATACCACATGCTTCATCACATCCTTCTGTTGTATAGTGGTTCATACCACCCTACCACATTCCTTTATGATCTTCCTCACAGGATGGCAGGTTACTGCACTATACTGTACCCTTCATTTTTCCTTCTCATTATATGGTAGTAAATTCTCTCATACTACCCAACTGCATCCCCATCATAATACTTCTTTATTATGGTGGTAAATATCTTCATGTTGTCTATTACACACCTCTAGCCTACCAAGGGTCCAGATTACTGCTAAGGGATTGTGGTAACATATTGTTACGAGATTTGGAATGTTTTTAGCTAGACATGTTTTTGCTTAAGTATATGATGAATTTTTTGCTTTGTATAGTATAGGACTTTCAGTGTCAGTCATACCTAAAAAAATTATATGTTTTTTAATAGTGGGGAGTATCAGTGAAAAATAAAAAGGAATATAAGGGTCAAGGCTCAGGTCATGGAGCTCAAGGTTAATTTTGATAATGGAACCATGAAAATTTTTAAGGTCCTAACACACCTTATGATGAACTAGACTATTTTTTTCCTTCATCTTGCTTGTGTTATATTTTAATGAATTCTTTTTTTGTGCATATATCCCTAAGATTTGTTTTTTTGATACCTATGATTGTAAAAATCTTCTTGGTTTTTAAATGCAAATTATTTTTAATCTGTAAATTGAATTCTATTTTAAGTTTCCATTTGCAGTTGTTAGTGGATTGGAAAGTCAAAAATTATCAACTTATGAACTCAATAAAAGTTTACTAGTTCAAGTTGTTGATTTATATATTATTTGTTTATTTGGACTTCAGGAAATGAAGAAAAGAACTGTAAGGTTCAAATTAGATGATAATGATCATAATATTGAAATTCCAATGACAAAATATGAGCACGTGCATAGTGAAAAAGTGGCCAAGAATAATGAATATGTATTGAGTCTTAGTTTGACACATGGGAAAGTTGTAAATCCACTAAGTAGTATATTATTTGTATCACAGTCTTTAATGAAATTTTATAGGTAAGATCTTTATCTATATAAGACATAATATGATAAAAAAATTTACAGGCAACAAAAAGAGTGCAAAGAAATGTGGAAAAAAAAAAAGGAACGAAAAGATATAGTGTCGCCATCTTGTAGAAGCCAATGCTTTTGTGATTCAACTGGTGAAAACAATATTTGTGATGATGTGCAACTTGGTATAACACATGGTGATGTGTAGCCTAATATAGCACATGGTGTTGTGTATCCTGATATAGCACATGGTGATGCACAACCTGATATAGCACATGGTGATGCACAACCTGATATAGCACATGGTGATGTGCAGCCTAATATAGTACATGGTGATGGGCAACATTGTGATGATCTCTTAGAACTAAGTCTAAGAGAGATTATTGAAAAACATCAGGGAAAAGTAACAACAAGTTGGTAGATTCTTTATTCAACATTAAAGGATGCATTTGATGTGAAATCTATAGAGACAGGTACTAATCTACCTACTAATGTCACACCTAATGTGGCCAAGGAGCATGAAGTTTCGGTTAATGAAATTCATGAAGAGAGACCACTTTTATCTGTTGTTCCTTAGAGTGCACATGTTGCATTTAAAACTTTTGATGGAACTAGTGGATTAGCCAACAATATTGGTTGTGGTAATTTAATAGATGTGGATGATTTTTTCAAAAGATAAATATTGATTCAAGATTCATACAGATCTATAGAGAGGAATGCAAAAGAAAGAAAATTAGAAGGAAAGGATCCATTCTTGTTTGAGGTATTGAGAGATGGTGAGCCCATTGGACCAAATGTTGCAAAGTGGTCCATCGAGTTGGGTCTCAGATGTAGGGCCCATTTGGATATTTACAAATAATGTTTTGTAGAGCAAGATCCATGAGCTGTGGAAAAAGCTTTTGAGACTATTGGTGGACAAATCTCTAGAAAATATTACAAGCAAAGGATGAGAATTTTGATGAACAATTATAGATATAGTTGTAGAAAAAAAATCATGGAGGGAAAAGAGAGGTTAGAATCCACTCTATATCCAAAAGAGTGGAAGAAATTGAGAGAAAGTATGCATTCTAAAGAATATTTGGCAAAGAGTAACAGGGCAAAGAGAGCAAGAGATAATGTGAGGGCTGGATATACATTTTCCTAAGGTGGGTTGCATGCCAAAATGGACAAATTTGCAGTAATTGTATGGATTTTTGGTTTAATTTACATTGTGTTATTTATTTCTATTTTTTATTGAACTAACTATATGTTGAAATTTACATTCTATTTTAGGTGGAAAACAATAATAGAGAAGTAGATGCAAAAGAGATTGTCAATTATATGGCAACACTAGATGCTAGTAAATCTAAGAGTGGGATGAAGTGGAAATTAGTTCATCAACATATATTTCACGGCCATTTATTCAATGTGCAGTAGGAGCCTTTATAGATCATGTCAATTCAAATGAACTGGGGTACCAAAAGGTAATGAGTTGCATATTCAGTCTCTCTTAGCAGGTTAAGCGGTTGGTTGAATTCATTAACCCTTCAATTTATGCATAGAATGAGCATAAATCCATGGATTCAAATGAGGTAAGAAGCTTAATCTAATTTCTTATTTTTTGGAAATTATATATACCAATTCCTCTTAATATGAATATTATTGAAATCTGAGCATAGGAGAATCCAACCCAGTTTCTTTAGTGTTGGGAGTGATCTAGAAATTTTTCTTTTGGAAAAATTTATAGCTTGCATTCCTTACTTGACTATTGAATGCTTTGTCTATTTTTTGCATGATGGTTAAACTACATGCAAATTAATTTTATCAAAGAAATAGAAAAAAAAATTCCTTCATGATGTAAACCAAGTTGTTGATATTGATAGTGATTTAGTGGACAAGAATGTGCAACACAGTCATCTTAGTTGTCCTAAAGTTGAGGTAATTAATATAATAGTTGATAGTCATCTTTCCCAATTTTTTTTCATTCTTCATGATTAAAATTTTCTTTTGGACAAAAAATTATAGCTTTTGTATTCTTTAAGTTGTAAGTTAATCTGTCCCAATGTTTTGTCATTCTTCTTTTGGACAAAATTTATAGCTTTTGCATTCTTTAAGTTGTAAGTTAATCTGTCCCAATGTTTTGTCATTCTTCATGCTTAAAATGTTCTTTTGGAAAAAAAATTATAGCTTTTGCATTCTTTACTTGAATTATATTAATTTTTGCATGATGATTAAACCCCATGATGCAAAGCAATTATCTGAAAGTAGGACAAAAAGAAAAAGGCCATGTCAATAGAAGTCTCTAAAAAACTATACAACTTCATGTCTACAATGATGTTGATAGTGATTATGATGATGGACTCAATGAGCACGCACATGATATTCATAGTGTTAGTCATGTTGAACTTGAGGTGAGTGCTATGAAACCACATGCAAGTACTATTCAAGTAAGTAATGGTTGTTTTATTATGTAAATAAGGGTAATCATTACCTATTCGATAGAAGTTGGTTAGAATAGTAGTGAAGTATAATTATCTAGTATACATAGATTATGGAAATAAGGGAGAACATATAACTTACATATGGAATCTTAGAGCTTAGTTGTAATAGAGTGTTTTATAAAAGCACATAAAAAATTTTGATTTTTTCTAAGACATAAGACATTACATATAGCTGTCAAAAACAATATAATGTGTGTTTTATATCTCAATATAATGTGTATTTTTTTAATTTTTCAGGCATTTATTGATAAAATCCAAGAAGGGGATAAAGTTGAGGTGTTGGATTCATTTGATGGTGCTATTATGGGCATTCGACAGATTCACTCACTATCTATTAGACATGGAGTCAAATTGAAAGGAACGAGAGATGAAAATGTAAGTATTTTAAAGGTCACAAGTAACATACCCCTTGCTTATTTGGACAAAATAGATGGAGTTGTCCATCTGAAAGAGAAAGAAGAGACCTTCACACGGTGGCCACTAAAATATTTGAAAAAAATGACAGTCTTAGCCATAAGTGCAGAAGAGAAAAAAAGGGTTAACAACAATAGAGTGTGGAGAGTGAAGTTGCATACAGAGTATGTACTGAGCTTGAATAAGTTGAACCCAAACAAAAGCTAGAGAATTTGATTTGGGTGTACATTATGTGAGTAGAAAAAAGAATGTTCTATCTTACTACACCTATAATGTAAAACCCCTTGATTATGTTTTTCTCTTTTTGTTTGTGTTCCACTCATTCAAATTGGTGCATTATAGAAGAGGGGATATGTTGTTGTGTAAGCAATAGACATATAGAACAAGGGTGTAAAAAAAGAAGTAAATACATAGCAGATAAAGAGGTGTAGAGAAGAGGAAAAGTTGCAGAGAGTGCAACATACATGCATGTGCAGTTGCAAATAAGTTACACCATATAATTGTCATCAAAATTGTAATATCTTGCATAAGCAAAAAAAGGCATTGTAACTCAGTTTTCTCTATCACTACACTGAGAAACACACTTTGTAACAGTACATTTTTCAAAGAAAAGACAAATTTTTGTCTTGTATTTGTTGTAGGAACACGTTTTCTCAATAAAATTTTAGTATTTTGCATTCTTAATAGTCGTTTCATTATGTGAAAATGAATGATTGATTATGTTTTTCTATGTTTTTGTATGTTTAAACCTCAATTAAAGAATTGTCTCATTTCAAGCACTTGTAGGTAGAAATCAGTGAATAAAAATAATTAAATAAATTACCAATTGACTAAATATAATACCAATGAAAAATAAATAAATGAATAAATATAACTAAATATAATGATTATGCAATTATTAAACAATGTATCAATATACCTACCAGTTGACATAAATTAGTGAACAAAAAAAATTAAATAAACTACCAAATTGATCAAAATGATGATTCAAATTAATGACTAAATACACTACCAATGGATGGAAATCAGTGAACAAAAATGACTAAATAAGTGGCCAATTAACAACAATCAATGACTAAATTAACAACTAAATATATCAGTGAATAAAAAATGACCAAATAAGTGACCATTTTAAAACAATCAATGACTAAATTAACGACTAAACTTACTACCAAATAGATCAAATTAACGACTAAATTAACAATCAAATCGATGAGTTAGATGACTAACTCAATGACCAAATCGATCAATTAGATGACTAAATCAATGACCAAATCGATCAATTAGATGACTAAATTAATGACCAAATTGATCAATCAAATGACTAAAAATAGTTTAGTCATCAATTTGACCATGTTATAAATGACTAGAAATAAACTAATATTGGTCACACAACCATGTTCAGTCATTTATAAGAAGTTTTTAGTAAATTTTTCAGTCATTTATTGTTGTTTTTGTACTAGTGTTCATTAATAAATCTTACAGTTTTTGGTTCTGAGGTATATGCACATGTGCCAAAGGAGAAGTGAACAAAGTTGGAGAATAAGGCTATGAAATGTATCTTCATTAGATATGGTTATGGTGTGAAAGGATACAAGCTTTGGGATCTTGTTACACAAAAGGTAATACGTGTAGTAGAAGTGTTATTTTTAGAGAAACTAAGCCTTCTATTACATTGTAGTAAGAACAAAGTAAATAGGAAGATGTAATTCAATTTCCTTCTACACCTAAGAAAGTTGAACTGAGGCCCGAGGATAGACAAGAAGTTGAGGAGAGCTCATTTAGATCTATCTCTTTAGAAATGGAGAAAGAACCTCCAACTCAGTTTCTTTGTAGGTCTACAAGGTATAGACAACCACTTGAAAGGTATTCACCTAATGATTGGAGATGTATTTTTTCTTTGAATACTAACATGGATGAACCCAGATCTGTAAAAGAGGCACTAGGTATGAACAATGCAAAACCCTAGAAAATTGCTATGGATAAAGAAATAGCATCTTTGAAAAAGAATGATACATGAGATCTTGGACCATTTCCTAAAAAAATAACTTGTTGGTTGTAAATGGGTGTTCAAAAAAAAAAATGGTTCAGATGGAGGTATTGAGAAGTACAAAGAAAGGTTGGTTGGGAAGGGTTACTATCAAGTTGAGGGTGTTGATTATGGTGAGATATTTTCTCCTGTTGCAAAATTTCTATTGCTACTGCTTATGATTTATAGGTTGAGAAAATGGATGTCAAAACTACTTTCCTTGATGGTGATTTGGAGGAAGATATTTATATGACACAACCAGATCACTACGCGGTGAAAGGTAAAAGTAAGTTGGTTTGCAAATTGAAGAAATATTTGAATGACTTAAAATAGTGTCCTAGGATGTGGTACTAGAAATTTGATACATATGTGTTGAGTTTGGGATTTGAGCATTCTAAATCAGATCATTGTATTGATTATAAAACTGATGATGATCATTTCTTGTTTATTACATTATATGTTGATGATATGTTATTTATTGGTAGAGGGAAAGGTATGATTTTAGAACTAAAATCTCAACTTGTTGCGTAATTTGAAATGAAGGATCTTGGTGCAACTAAACATATTCTTAGTATGGAAATTAAAAGATATGGAGTGAACAAAAAGTTATGGCTTGGCCAAAGATAGTATGTCAACTCACTTTTACAGATGTTTGATATGCAAGATTATAGACCATTATGTGTTCCTGATTTAGTTGGAACAAAGTTATCTATTTTAGATTGTCCAAAATCTCCATTAGAGATGAAAGACATGAGCAAAGTGCCTTACTAGAGTGTAGTTGGAAGTTTGATGTATGTTATGGTTTGTACTAGACTAGACATTTCCCAAGCAGTGGGAGTTCTTTCCAGATATATGTCTAATCCAAGTAGAGTTCATTGGGATGCAGTTAAAAGAGTCTTCAGATATTTGTGCGGTACCTCAGATTATTCCTTTTGTTATCATAGTGATATGACTGAAGATGAGATTTCCCTTGATATTCATGGTTGTGTGGATTCAGACTGGGTAGGTGATGTTGATAGTAGAAGATACTCTAGTTCTTATGTGTTTACTTTATTTGGTGGTACAATTAGTTGGATGAGTAAGCAATAGGATGTGGTTGCTTTTTTCACTACTGAAGCAGAGTATATGGAAGCTACTCATGCTTGTAAAGAAGCCATTTGGCTTAAGAGAATGTGTTCAAATATTGGAATAAAACAATGTGTGGTGATAATTTATTGTGACAGTCAGAGTGCGATATGTCTAGCCAAGAACCCAATGTTTCATGCCAAGACCAAGCACATTGATGTACAATATCATTTTGTTAGAGATATGGTCAAAGATGGCAGGGTGAAGCTGGTTAAGGTAGAGACTTTGATGAATTTTGATGATTCTTTAACTAAGCCTATGAGCACAGAGAAGTTCAGATGGTGTTCAAAGACTCTGGGAATTTCGGCCCCTAGAAATTAGAGATGATGATGACACCCTTCCATTGTCCTTGGAAGGTGTTCAACAAGTGGGAGATTTGTTGAGATAATGTGTCTCAACCTTGCAATCATATATGATTTATTGATATGATGTATGTTGGTATGTGGCGATTGATCATGCAAATATTGTACACTTGTAACAAGATGTGGGGTTTGGGGCAACACCCCAATTTTTTTCTCATTAACACATCAAAATTTTCCCATTGACACATCAAGGTTTTTTTCCTGCTGGCATGCCAAGGTTTTTTCTTGCTGACACATCAAGGTTTTTTTGTTAACACATCAAATGAAAAATGACCTTGTAAAACCCTAACTCTAGAAGGTTCCAAAAATCTTTTTATAAGCAGGTGGGGTGTATGTAGACGGGTGTGTATTCTGAGAGTTTGATAGCAATCGTGGTGTCTCTTGATCTCTAGTGGTGATACTCTTGTGAGAATCTTGCTCTGCAAGTATATTATAATCTTTTGATTTTTGAATAATATATTGGGTGGTGTTTGGAGTGTAGGGTTTTCCACATGTAAATAATTGTGTTTTGGTATGCATGATACATGTTTAGCTCTATTTATGTTTTCGTAACTTTTAAAGATCTCTAAAAAAAATTATTTTTCTCCTCTCAAGGTTAGTGTATGAAGTTGTTTCACTACCTTAGTTTCCTTACACCTAAGAGCTATTTTACCGTATTGGAGGCATCAAGAGTCACTTTATTCCCTATCAAATAAGGTATGCTTGTGACTTGCTATGTTCTAAAAGTTATATTAGAGACATGCTACAAGTTGTCACCACATTATAAACTGTATTTTATGACATCTATTTATATTATCATCACCTCTAGAGGCTTATCACCTTACCTATACCAAATTGTATACAAGTATTACACCATTGATGGCATATGCTTTTTTAGTGTCCTATGCAATTAAATGGGTGTTCTTGGCCATTATGGGCCACATCATAAAACTTACCATATTTTTCTTATTGGGGGTGATCTCACTCCTTAATATCATCTCTAGAACATGTGATTACCATGGTTATCATTCAATGTATTTACATTCATGTTATATCATGCAATCACTTATGAATTACATGTTAGGATTTCCATCCAAGATCATAACAAAAAAAACCTTGTGCTTCCATAAAAGCACTTGCACACAATGAGCCTAATTCATATTATTAAAGAGATTGGTAAAAGAGTTAATATTTGATTACAATATATGATATTACCTAAATAGGCAAGGTAGTGAAGGTAGACATATCAAATACAATTCAACTGACTAACCTTTCAAATATGGAACACTTGTTAACTGACATGACATATGTTCTAGTGAGTGGAAAGTGATCATACAAGAGGTGTAGAGGTGTCTCACAAAGTGAGAAGGCTTATCTCAACCACATGAGGTGATAAAAATCTCCAGAAGTCCTCTAAGTGAGCTTAAGTGTAGTGTGAATATGAATCTACTAAGTAGGCTAATAGCTAACTAGTTTAACAATACCTCTTTTCACACTAATTCCCCCCTTAAGTGATACCTAAGGAGTAAGATAAACACTTAAAAGATGAGTCCCAACAATAAGGCCTAGTAAGGTACTCATTTACAATGTAATTCTCACAAATGGAGAAAAGGGAGAAATTCCAATGGGAACAAAAATCCTCTCTAAAAAAGATAAAGAGAAGGATTTAAGACCTTCTAAAAGATATCCCAAGATGATAGGAATATCATGATGAAGAAATCTTGAAGCATCTCATAGTAATAAACTCTATCGAAGATGAATTGGTGTTTGTTGGAATCAATGAACCTTCAAGAAATGAAAATCAAGATAAGAGATACAAAACACTGCATGAGTGAACATATTCAAATATTACTAAAAAATGAATACACAGATGCCTATGAAGTTTAAAATACATATAGTACTATGGTTGTAGAGTACTAAATGAGTGACATGTGTACACTACTAAAATGTGCATCATAGTGCTCTACGTAAGTACTAGAATCTCAAAATATGATCCACTAAAATAATCCCCCATATGAGAGATTAAGATAGGTCTATGAGACCCCAAAAAAAGAAGGTTCCTCAATTGATTCATTGAAAGAAGTGTTAGCATTACACTGTCATAATCCCCCCTTAATGCTAAGAGATATAAGCAGACCAACTAAAATCAGGCATAAAAATGTGCAAGGAATTTAGACCCAGAATTAGGTCCAAAAGATGTACAAGAAACTAAAAAATGGTATTCACCAAGGCACACATGCATGAGGCGAGAATCACAAAGATCTATTGTTGTGATGAAAAATCAAGGTAAGATGCACATGACACAAAAATTATGATGATCCATTGATGTGATGGGTAATTAAGTCACTACACAACCCCCCATTACATTTTGCAGTTCAATGTAAGTACACACTTGCGTCCCTAAGGAACACACATTCAACTTTTGTGGCATTTTATATGAGTTCATTTACAAACTTATTTTTTGTTATGAGTTATTAAAATTTTATGTCATGATGTAGAAAATGAAGACATAGATTAAGCATTCCTTTCAAACCTCAAAAAATGACAAAAACTTAAAATAAAATCCTCCATTATTAAAAAATGACTCCCCATTTAAAATTTATCACAAAACAAAAAACTCCCCCTTACCAATTAATGGTTTACTAAAAGTGATCCCTCCTTTGTAAATTTGATGGTTAGTTTGTTGAATCCACTAATTGTTAAATGCTAAAAAATAGGTAGTTAGCATTAAATGTAGTGGGTTACAAAATAATATAATAATAAATAACATTTACTACTAAAAGAAAACCAAGAAAAATTTGATAAAGAGACGTTTGATGTGGTCATTGCTAAATAATAGATCTAAAAAGGAGAATAATGCAATGCAAATAGAAACAACAAAACTTGATCTTAGCAATTGGATAAATTATGATAAATTGTGGAAAATGTAAATTCAACTACCTTTGGTCAAAGGACACCTTCCACCTCTCAGATATGTTGAGATTCGCGCCTCCAAATTTTTTTTCTTTGGTGTTGGAAAAGAGTTGTTTGAAGTTTTTGAGTTAAGGGGCCACATGGGAGATCTTGGTTGAGGTTGTTGCTAGCATGGAGTTGAGACTTCAAGAGGTTACATGGTGTTGAAATCTAGTTCTATAATCTCCATGTAAATTTGGAGAATTCATGCCCAAAAAATCTGCAAATGGTCTGCAATAATTGCACCTTGATAGGGTCAATGTGTATGGTGCTAGAAATGAGTATTGTATTGTATAAGTGATATGGAGGCTGCTAAAAATGGAATGTGACACCTCTAGTGATCTCAAAAATAGTAGGTCACCTTCACCAAATATCTTCCTTGGCACCTTTTATTACCATAAATTGGGTCGCCAAATGCTTGTTGCATGGGAGATGAAAATTATGAAGGGACGCTAAGTTATTGCTTCACATGCTGCCAAGATTATTGGATCTGCTGGAAAATACAAAGTCTTGAATAATCTTGTAAAGCATGATCCCCTCATTCCTTCTTGTCTTCATGACCTACAAAAAAAATCAAGCTATGCAACTACCACTGATAAAAGAGGGTTGAATGAGCCAAAAACAAGACCATGATCTGAATAATGATTGAAGGTGAAACATAGGAAAATGGGGGAGATGGATAGGAGACTTAAAAATGGGATGTGCAATGAGGGATTTATGCTAGAAGCAAAAGGGGGTGTCCACCTAAAAAATATCCACCTTTTCCATGTTGATTAGGAAGAGGGATAGTGCCACAAATGGTTAGAATTGACTTACAACCCTTAAGGTGAGTCAACCCTAGGTTTGAACACTATGCTTCCTTGAATTCCTTATGTTAGATTTGCGAATAAAATGAGACACAAGATCAAATAATGAACATAACACCTTCTACTCA
The DNA here is from genome assembly GCA_007258455.2 of Sequoia sempervirens. Classification (NCBI taxonomy): domain Eukaryota; kingdom Viridiplantae; phylum Streptophyta; class Pinopsida; order Cupressales; family Cupressaceae; genus Sequoia; species Sequoia sempervirens. The sequence continues at coordinate 807,866,783 of VDFB02281492.1, forward strand.
AGAGTTCTGCAAAAAAAAGATTTGTTATTCCTCAAAAAGAAAATACTTACATAATGAGTAATACAAGAAAGAATGAATGATTTATAAGAGCAACCCTAATGATAAAGGGATTATATCATGAAAAGTGTCAAAATATTGTGTGATGAGACAAATTGAAATAATATTAGCTCTATAGTTAACTTAAATAAAGCATTGAGTTAACTAATTAAGAAAACCTAATTTTAGCTTAAGTGCATGAGAATTAGAATATAATTAATTAAATATTTAATTAATTGTTCTCTAACACATGATAAATCTAGCACCCCCCTTTAAGTGTAACTTAGGAAGTAGCTAAACATATCTAAAAACCAATGTGTAAAAATAAAATAAAGCATGAATGGGTCCCAACAACTAGGCCTGATGAGGTACCTAGTACAACTAGAAGATTTCTAAAAAGTGGAGAAATGGAGAAAAACCACTCCAAAAAGATATGAAAGCATGTAAAAAAACATGAAGGAAGGAAGGCCTAATGAAGACCACCCAAGGAAAATTTCCTTCACCCAAAGCATCGATCAGAGTTGAAGATAGTAAGGTGATACCAAAGTTTTTGTGAATATGTCAACAACCTACTCCTCTATAGGAATGCACTCCAAGGTGAGAAAACCATCCTAAATTAACTGTCATATGAAATGCATGTGGATCTCTATGTGCTTAGTATGTTGATGCTCCAATGGATTGTGAGAAATGTGGGGTACTTTTATTTTCGCACCAAAGAATAGTGGGACTATCAGGAGGAAAACCTAACTCAGTCAAAGACTATTGAAGCCAAAGAACCTCCTAGCTGGCCAAAAATCTTGCAAGATACTAAACCTCTTTGGATGATAATACAATAGCATATTGCTTCTTGAAAGACCATGCAATGGGGCTATAACCAAGTTAGAAAATAAAATCATAAGTGGACTTCCTATCATTGACATCACCATCCCAATTTGAATCAGTGAAGCTAATAATCCGAGGATCTCCTCATGTATAGTGAATGTACCATAATGTGAGGTGCCCTGAATATATCTCAAAATTTGTTTAGAATATTTCTAATGACTCTCATGTGGATCATGTGAGAATCGAGAGCTTAGACCAGCTTCAAATGAAAGATCAATATGTGAATGTGTCAGGTACAAAAGACTACCAACCAACTGCCTATATAATGTAGCATTTACTAAAGGAGTAGTACAAGTGGAAGATAATACAACACTTGAGTGAAGTGGTGTGGGGGAAGGCTTGTAATCAAGCGTGTCAAATCTTTGAAGAATTTCAAGAGCATACTTATGTTGGAATATGGAAATCCCATCCGAAGACTAAATAACCTAAGTGTAGAAGGCCAAGATCTATCATCTCAAACTACTCCATCAAAGCTCATTGAACATTCTAGATCATGGAGGATGAATGCTTGCAAGGATTAAATCATCCAAATATAGTACAAGGATCAAAATATCACCCTCATGTCTCTGAATGTACATTGTGGGATCAAAATGACATTGTTTGAAGCTAGAAGAAAGTAGAAAAGTTTCCATCTTCTCATTCCAAGCGTGATGGGCCTGTTTGAGACCATATAGTGAATGGAAAAGTCTATAAACCAATGAAGAGTCATCAATAAAACCATGTGGTTGATCCATATAAATCTCCTCATGAAGATCACCATGAAGGAAGGCACTCTTCACATCCATCTAAAATATTGACCATCCTTGTGAAGCTGTAAGGAAAATTATAAGGAAAATAGAATTCATCTTGGAAACAGGGGAAAAGGTTTAAAAATAATCAATACCTTTGACTTGAGAGAACCCTTTGCAACAAGATAAACCTTATGCTTATTAATAGAACCAGCTGCAACATATTTGGTATGGTACACCCACTTGCACCAAACCAACTTTCTTCCCTTAGGAAGAGGAACTAAATCCCAAGTATGATTCTTCATTAGAGAAGAATACTCATCTGCCATAACACTATCCCACTCAAGAATACCAACTGCCTCTAAAATTTTTTGAGGGTCATCCAAAATGGTATGACTCAAAAGACTAACACCTGATGTTTGTGCACAAGTGTGACAAGAGTCTAAAGGATCACCTACCAAAGGTCCAACTACATGAATAGTATTGTGGGACCACTTGGGTAAAGTCTAAATATCTAGAGGTTGTTGGATAGGGAGCATCATACTCATCCTCAAGAGATGATTAATCCTCAAGATATGAGGAGTGGGTAGTAGGAGATGAGTGAGAAGCTAGGGATGGAGAATCCATCAAAGGAAAGTGCTCATTAAACTGAACATCTCGTTGAAACAAGACCTCTTTGGAATCAAGATCAAACAAATTATAGAACTTAACATGGATTATCATAGTAGCCAACAAATATGAGTTGTCAAATCTTTCTCTCCATGGCTTTTCATTGAGCTTCAAGAATAATTTCCCAAGCCTAACTACAGAAGAATCTAAATGAATATACATTGGGCCTAACATGGGACCAAGCCTCTTCAAGAGTCATATGTCACAATTCATTTTGAGTCATACTATTCTAAATATAATTGGCACAATTAACTGCCTTAGCCCAAAATAAAGAATGAAAATCTCATGATTAAATCATGCAGTTGTCCATCTCCCATAAAGCTCTATTCTTTTCCTCACCAAAACCATTTTGTTGAGGGGTTTATGAAATTGTAAGATGATGTTGCAAGCCATGCTTAGTGAAAAAGTCCCTGAAAGTCTAATTAACATACCCCCCCATTATCTATGTGTAGCCATCTAATACAAAGACCAGATTGCTTCTCCAAAAATGCCTTAAAGATTCTAAAAGAATCAAAGGCATCACTCTTGTACTTAAGAAAGTACACCAATGAATTCCTTGAGAAGCCATCAATAAATGTGATCACATATTTGGCCCCTAAGAAAGAGGAAGTTAGAAATGGCATGATGTCACTATTAACCAACTCCAAAGGTGCCTTGGCATGTGTAGCTCTACCTGTAGGAAAATAATCTCGGTGATGTTTTCCAAGAACACATACTTGACAAACACCATCAGTACAGGAAATATTTTGGATCCCAGACACTAATGCCTATGTACTCATCTACTGGAGATATATGTAATTGACATGACCAAAACATTCATGCCACAACATGGTCACAGTGTCTCCATGTGCTATGAAGGATGAACCTAAACCAAATGAACTCTCAAAACCATCAAATCAATATACATGATAAGAAGTATCAACACTCCTAGTAGCTACAATAATATCAATATCATGAAGGTCATGAATATCTACATCATGAGGGGTAAACTCAACTATCCTACCAGTTCCAAATTGATAAATCTGATACACTAAAAGAAGATTGGTAGAGATATTAGGAACTACAAGTACCTCCTAAAGAAAACCACCCTCAAGTGTGAGAGTTCTTGAGCCCAAAAATGAAAGCTATGTAGAATCCCCAACTGCAATTTGAGTTTTACTGCAATCTAAAAAGGATGAGACCAAATCTTGAGAATGTGTCATATGATGTGTTGCATCAAAATCAAGTATCCATGGAGTTGTAGAAGGTAAGGCCCTTACAAAAATAGCATGAACTTTACCTGTAGATGAGGAAGCAAATTTAGAGGTGGAGATCTTATGCTACTGCATGGATTCCTCCAAAGCCTCTAATCTCTTCCAACATCTATTGACTGGATGTCCTTCCTTACTACAAAAACTACAAGGTTCACCTAATTTATTCTTTGTCTTGGAGGAAGACTCACTAGACTTAGGAGTCTTATCATAACAAGGAGTGGTTTGAGGTTTTTTTTTTGAATTCTAAGATGTTTTGGAGAAACTCACTACCTGATGAAGTATCTATCTTGGGCTTTTGTTTCTTCTTGTCTTCTCCTTTAGATGTTTGTGCTACCAATTCCTGAGTTTTGGAACTATAAAGATATTCAAACTAAACCAACTTAGCCTATTCATGAGTCAAACAATCATAGAAAACCTCAAAAGTAGGCATGGTAAATGCATCACCCAATGAATCCATTATAGAATAGAAAGTATAAGAGAAGACTTGAAATGAACCTCAAAGCTTAGACATAATTGAGAAAATACATTCTTTGTCAATTTTATTCTTCCCATAACCCTACAAAAGAGATCTGATTGAATTAAACCTCTAAATAAGTCCTCAATGGAGGGGTAAGAATTAGGTACAAGTGATGTTAATTTTTTCTCAATCTTGAGAGCTCTATACTCATTGATGGTGCTAAAAAGATCATTGAACTCATCCATATATCCCCAGGAGTGTTGCAAGACTCCAAATAAAAAAAGAGACTATGTAAAGCATGTAGTGAAATCAAATTCATAGCCTCATCTATCTTGTTCCTATGCTAAAATATCTCAAATTGATAAGTCAATGTTATTTGTACTTCATCCAAAGTGGACCATAAACCCCTAGACATGAGCATTCTGGTCATATGAGCTTTCCAGGTATGATATTTGTGTGGTGTAAGACGTCCAAATGAAGAGGTGTCTACCAAGATGGTTGTGGTTTTCAAAATAATGTGTGGTATAGTATTTCTAATCTTAGATGTATATAGATACTTAAAGCATGAAATATACCCCCCCACAATAGGAAAACTAAATCCAAATACAACTTTGAGAGTAGAAAAACTTAAGAAATAAAAAATTACATTAAAGAGATCCATGTGTACTTGGTGAATATTCTAGAGAAATATACTACATGGCTATGTAGAGTGTTGAAAGAGCTTTCCAATGCCTATTCGTTGGCAAAAAATGGAGTTTGATTGCCCAAGTTATGGCCCCAGAAGCACATAATAGAAGGGTTGTCTTCAACTAACTGTAGAAAGTTTTTGGTAAAAAATTAGGAAAAAATACCTGTAGATCTAGAACAGGCTTGGAATCAATTTTTTAAGGATATAAAGTTTTCAAAAAATGGAGTTCATATGCCCAATATATACCTGATTTTGTAAAACTACCCAATTTTCCTTAGAAAACCAAATAGGGGGCTTAAAATTTTGGCCCTTGGACATATGTGAGCCCAATTTCTAAGATCTAGAGCTAAAGCAAGGAATATTCTTCTGTCATATCAAAATAATATGAGCAAATATTTTTAAAAAATTATTTTAAAAAATCAAATCCGCGTGAAATTTTTAAACCTGCAAAAGAAAAATATATTTTTGGGAAACCCATGTGATTTATTTTCCCAACTGAAATCAATGGTGCTACACAATACTGCATAAAAATCTGTATGGTGTACAAATTTTGTATGATAGTACGAAATTTTTATCTCAAAAAATGTGTCCACAAAAAAATCACTTCAATTTCTTTCTCATATTTTCACAAAATGATAGTCGATCTTTAGGTTTTTGGCCACTCCAAACACAATGGCGAGGTATGTTTTGTGCCAAAGTGCTCTGAAATTTTCCCACCTCTAAAAATTGCAAAAAAAGCATTAAAAATGCCAAATTCAATCCTGTACCTCTAGATGAGAAACAAACTCAAGAAATGGAGAAGGGGTTTGTTGAATCCTTTCTTTGATACCATGTTAGATTTGTGAATAACACGAGACACGAGATCAAACAATGATCAAAATACCTTCTACTCAAGAGCTCTATAAGACAAAGATTTGCTATTCCTCAAAAATAAAATACTTACAGAATGAATAACACAAGAGAGAATGGATGCTTTATAAGATCAACCCTAATGATAAAGGGATTAGATCATGACAAGTGTAAACATCATGTGTGATGAGAAGAATTGATCTAATATTAGCTCTACAATTAACATAAATAAAGAATTGAGTTAACTAATAAAGAAAACCTAAGTTTATCTTAAGTACAAGAGAATTAGAATAATAATTAATTAAATATTTAATTAATTATTCTCTAACACATGATAAATCTAACACCTTATGACATAAATGATAACAATAGTTTTGGGAAAAGAATAAAAGTTCTTTAACAAGCAAAACCCATATGAGACTTTTTCCCCGTGGAAGAAAAAGAAAAAGAAAATAGAATAAAAGTAAATAAGTAAATAAATATAAGAACTAATGTAATAGTTCTAGAAAGAAAATGCAATAAAATAATAATTAGAGTTTTCACGGGATGTAATTATTATTTGTAAAAGGGTGTGTCGGTTGGAACTACCCTTTGTATTGTATAAAACCCGTGAAAACTAAATTCTTGAGGCATGAAAAAAAGAGGAAAATAAAGTTGAGCACATTGTGGGAATAGGGTTTCAAGGTTAGCAGGCTGTGAGTAGGACGGAGAAGGGGCACTCCTACAGTGGGTGTCCAACCTGGGGTACAAGTGCGTGCACTCAGGACGGTCCTGGCCAGGGCATGGTTTTTGTGGCACGAGTGTTGAGCATTGTTCCGGTGGAACCAGCACTCGTGTAGAGCAGCCAAGTCTGCTTTCCTCCCAGACTACTCACAGACGGAAGAGGCTGAACCAAGGACCATTCCAGCAATAGTTGGGATTACTTCTGCACATTTCAAAGATAAGTATTAATTCCTGGTGAATTATCTGAGCAATAAAGTTGTTTTAAATCCTTTAAATCCTTTTTTGAATTAATAATTTATTTACAGCATGATTGAATGTATTTGGATGAAATTGTTGATCAATTTATTATATGCATTTAATTTCAAAGTCTTTACTTGATCTTTATTTATTACATTGAAATTTGTGGATAAAAGTTTTAGAATTAATCTATGGAAACAATTGAAATCATTGCATTTTAAATTTTGGAATTTAGTTTCGTTTCAAAACCTATGAGAACTAACTCTTGGAGTATGAAGTATTATGATAACACTGGCATAAACAACCATTAACCAACATATTTGAGAAGGTTAGGATGGTGTTTACCTAGCTCCAAAACTAGGTTTCAAGTTCTTCTAAAGGACATATTCACCCAGGGGTGAATGGGTCTCTCTACAGGGGTCTGAAAAAATTCCTTTTGTAGTCCTTGGATCTCGGATCTAAGCTTCCAATTCCCATAGGTTTGGCTATCAAAAAGATGGAAATAAAACTTGTAGGCGAGTTTTCATGTCTTGACAACTTTGCAAACTTGCACTTTTGATACGATTTCAATCCTTCTTCACCTATAAACTTGCACACATAAAGAGAGGATATTATTTTTTAGTGGGTAAGGGTTTTCCTTGGTTAAACCCTAGTTTGGTAATTAAACCTTGATAATGAAATAATGATAAAAATGAAGGAATTGATGAATGAACAAAGCCTTTTGCACCTCACCAAACCCTTCAATGGCTACCCTTAGAGGATGAAAGTCTAACACATCACTCCAAGGATTGGATCTTGCATGAAATGGCTTGAGTTCTTGGTATATCTTGATGCTTCAATGCTTTCTTGAAACTTGAAACCTAGATCACAATGTTAGCTCAAAACATGCATGAACACACATAAATCTTGACATCATGATCTAGGATATTGAATGTTGCAATAAATGGTTGATAAATCTACTCTCCAATATTCTTGATAATAATATTTTCTCTTGTAATGCTTGCATAAAGTGTGCTAGATTTGAATTGATAAAAACACCTTGTATTTATAGGTGTTTCCTTAATTACCCAATAATTAAACATCATAATCTAACCTTTTCCATTTGAATTTAGATCATTAAAATTCCACTAAAAACATACTAAAAAAATGGGATCCAAGACTTAAGGAACCATTCACCCTTGGGTGCATGGATCCTAGGTCCTAAACCTAGGACACACGTTTTCCAAAATGTGTAATTAAGTGTAGGAATTGATTAAATGTGGTTTCCCTTTCAGATAATAAAATTAATTAGGCTTGTGTATTCCTATTTGGGACAATTAAAGGCTTAATTAAGTCCAATTAATTAAGGGGATGCAAAAATAGTGTGAAAATGTAAAGGTTCCCACTTTAGTGAGAGTATGAACTTGTGTTCAAACTCACACTGATGTAGACAAATAAATCAAGAGAGGTATAATTGTAAAAGTCTTGGAAAGATAAGATGACAAAGGTCAAGAAGGGTGATCAAGCCCCCAATATCTAAATATCATGACAAACCAACAAAGGAACAAAGAGACACATTCCTATAGTAGCAACACAAGATGCAAAACCATGCAATGTCAAAAATAATGCATAAAAGAAAGAAAATGAAGGATGGACTAGTCGTGGTTATGTTGTTTTCCATAAAATGCATTCACAATTGAAAACTCCATTGTTCACTATGCGAACAAAATATAATCACAAGGGCTAGTAAAATCCATTATCTACTAGGTGAGCCCCAAGAAAGTGAGAAACACACACTAGGTTGGTATGTACCCACAAAAAGGTGGTTGATGGGAAATCCATGCTAAGTATATAGGCTTTGATACATCAACCATACCAAAAGTTACATCTCTTGATAAATTTGATAAGGCACCACACAAAAATGGTCAAAGGCTCCACAAAGCTAGCAAGCTGTATTATGCTAGACACTCATGAAAAGCAAAAAGGCACCACTGGCAAGCAAGTTGTGTTATGTTTGGTGGCCATGATTTTTTTTTAAATGCAATAGGATAGGATATTCAAAGGGGTTTTTCTTAGTTCATTAAAGGTGTCACCTTAGGGAACATCATGTTTGACATCACCACCAAGAGAGGACTAGTCGAGAGATAAAAGATTCACACCTTAGGGAATGCAAGCCATAACATTGCCACTAAGAGGAATTTCATATGCCAAGAAAGGTCACACTCTTGCAGGACATCAAACCCAATATCACCAAGAAGAATACACATCACATGAATTAAGAAGACCACACTTTGAAGGGAATATGCAAACAATGAGCAGGGATGCATATGCCCCCACTTTAAAAAAATTGCTCAACACCATGTTATGAGAAATTATTTTAAAGTAGAAAAATGACAAATGCCAATACATGAGAGATTTATTCAAAAATCCCTATACCAAACATATGTTTCCAAGTAGAGCTATGTCATGGAAAGGAGGTTGTCCCCAATATGAAATCCTAAGATAACATATAAGGGATCATAGATTTGGGTTCAACATAAGTCTTTGCTACCATGATATAATAGAGCTTGGAATCATCATCATTCCCCAAATAACTCATGGAACAATGAGCACAAAGGAAGAATGACACATAGAGAGTGAAGTCAAAGGATAAGCCTTTTGGGTCAACATGGAAGAGACCTAAATGTCTCAATGCTTTGTGTCATCCCCTAAAGGAAAACACAAGAAAAATGAAAAGATAAATATCTACGATAGATGGAAGAATGTAGATACAAATAGAATAATGTCATGATAGTTTCGCTTCCTTTGTATCCTTGCACCAATGGAGTGACAATCCAAAGTAGGCTCACAAACATATAAATACACATCAAGTATCATGAAATGAGAGATCACATTACACACATGCAATCACACAAAACATGAAAAGAAGACAAAGAAAATACTAGTATGGCACATGCGAGTCAACCTATAGCAAGTCATCTGCATCGTAATATTGTTCATCATAGGAGAAAGGTGGACAACGAGCCGAAGGGACAAAGACAAGTGTTGTACTAGGACAAGTTTATCTAATTCCTTTCCCCCAAATGTAGGACAAGGATGCACTGAGATAAGTGATGAGAATGTGTTGTTTGCAATATAAAAAAATGATTTGCATTTAAATTTAAAACATGTAATAGTGAGCATATGATGATCCTAAAACTATCACATGACAAGGAGAAAAGTGATCAATTGTTAATTGATTACACGATCATATTAATTTGGAAATGTTTCAAACTTTCTAATGATTCTTTTTAAAGTATGACACTCATCATTACTATGCCCAAGAGTTCTATGATATTGACAATGAGACAAGTTTATACTTTTTTCCTTTTTGATTTTATTTGATAGGTGCTAATGTTATGAGTCCTTGACTAAGGAGTGTGTGTAAAGATTTTTCATTTTTGGACACAAAACAAGGAAATTTCAACTTCTTGAGTTTGTAAGGTTTATGTTTACTTGATTGAGGAATTTTTGGAGGTGGAGGATCTGATCTTACTTGATCATGCTCATGAGGCTTTAATTGGTGTTGTGACACAATCTTGTGGAAGAGAATACCTTTCCCATTAGGAGAGGTAGCGATTTGAGGAGATGCTTGATATCCTAATCCCTTAGTATCTTTGGATGGTATTTATTATAGTAATGGATGGATTTCAAGCTCATTTATTATATCACACCCTTGTTTATTTAATAGCTTAAAGCTTTTACCATAACTCTCTTCTAAGTTAGTGGGTGTATTGATAACTTGATGAGCATAGGATAGAAGAGTATCACTATTATTTTTGTTAAAATTTTCATTCATGATTGATGGTTGAGGCTTTCTTTGTGATTCAATTTCAGGATGAAAAAGGTTGAACATATCAAGTGATGGGTTGATAGTAGGTATTTGCAACAGACAGAAGGATGCATTTTTCTCAAGGTTGTATAAGGAGTCTTGTATGAATCATTGCATGCTATCTTTATCTTGGCCTAAGATGTCCATCTCACGAGGACATTCATTAAGAGGTGAAGGTTCATGAATAGGCTCAATTGCATTAGGGTCATCACCAAACACACAACTTGAAACGTGTACCAAAGATCTTAAGGACACCCATATTTTACCAAAAAGCATATCCACGGTGAAATTGTTAAAATGAAAATGTGAATGTAATATTTTATATTTGATAAATAAATGATTAAGGTGAAAAGAACCTGAAAATTATGTCTTTTTAATGCCAATTATGATTTCAAACAATGCACTTAATTTGACCAATTGAACTTAATGTAAGAAAGTACATTTTTTTTTGTTTTCTAAAACTAAAACATATATTTGATAGTAGAATGAAATGAAGCAAATAGAGAAAAAATGATGACTAGAAATTTAAAAAAGCACCTATACAAGGACATGTTTTCCTAAGGGTGAATGGGTCTTTGTTCAGGGGTTGGAAAAATTAAAGTTTGTGTTTATGGGCTGATGTTTAAGTTCTTTGTTTTAGGTTGCAGACTATGAATTCTGTGATAGATTTTTCCAATTTTAGGTGTCTTAATGCAAGTGCAATTAGTGACAAATAGTGAACAAAGTGACAAATTTTGAGATGGAATTTTGAACTAAAATTTGAATATAAATGATTGAAAGACACTCTTGATGCAACTATAATGCAATATGTACGCAAAATGAATACAAAACTTTTGATTTTTTTATGAATTTAAATGATGAACACATGCAAGATTAAACCCTAAATGCAATGCAAAGAACACTAATGCAAATCTAGATCTAGTGTTTTGAATGTCTCCAAATCATAATTTAAGATGTACAATGTTTGGTTTACCAAAATGAAACATAGGAAAATGGGAGAGATGGATAGGAGACCTAAAAATGGGATGTGAAATGAGGGACCTATGGGATGTGAAATGAGGAACCCTTTCCAAAATCAAAAGGGTATGTCTACCTAATCACTAACCCACCTTTTCCATGTTCATTAGGAAGAGGGATACTGCCACAAATGGTTAGAATTGATTTACAACACTTAAGGTGAGTCAACCCTAGGTTTGGACACTATGATGCCTTGACTTCCTTATGACAGAAATGACTAAACAACAGTTTTAGGAGAACAATAAAAGTGCTTTAACAATGAAACCTATGAGATCTAACACTTAGAATATGAAGTATTATGATAACACTGAAATAAAGAACTTGTGGAGCATTTTTTGCTCTTAAGTATGTTTATTTCTATTCACTTTGTTCTTTTGTCCTCGATGATTCTTATCTTTTTGACTTTTCTATTCACTTTTCCACATGTCACACTAGTGCATATTTTTGGAGGCCGTAGGTTAATTTTAGCAAAAAGGTGTGCAATGGTATCACGTATTGGTTGTGTAACCTTTTTGGATATCTCCTTCCTTTCAAACCTAAAGCAGGACAATAGCCACCCCACGGGAATTTACCACAAACCACTCTCTCAATTCTTGAAGAATTTCCTCCAGTGTGCCACATCATCCATCTTTTGTTGGGCGGATTTTCTTCACTATTGCCAACAATATCTTTGCGAATGCTACTAGGTGGAAAAGTGTTTTGTTCCTTCGCAACTTGAAGGGTCAACCTCCTTTTGACGACACCATTATCACCTACAGTAGATTAGATCAAATTTAATCGAGCATTTACAACTTGTATATTCCTTCTAACAAAGATATTTTCATGAAACTCTTATGACATCCATTTCATCGAGTTGTTACACCCATCACCATTATTGAAGTAGCTCAATTTTTACTCATATCAGATCTGATTTTTTATCAAATTTTGAGGTCATCTTTTTATGACACTTGTTAGGTTTTTATCTTTGGTGGCGGAGCATGCTTAGTGCTTGTATGCTTCCCTTGTCTTATAAAAGGGAATTTCTAGCAGCCTCTCAAAACAACAATGGTAGATGAGTAATAGTAGAATAGCAATAGTAGTAGTAGATAGAGAATAGGGTGTAGAATATTTCTTACAGAGCTTTCTTTGCTTTCTTGTAATCAATGTCAAGATAGCTATTCATATTTTTTAACTAACCATAGCATTTTTGTTATTCTACAACATCAATCAATAGAAGAAGTAAATTTGTATTAGATTGCACACATGTGGCCTTTGTTTTACATTTTATTCTCTATTTCATGCATGTTGAATGCTCTGTGTCACTTTATTTTAGATACAATCCTGATAATTGATTCTCAGTTGTTAGATTTTATGATCTCCTAAGTTAAATTTTCAAGAATTGGATCATGTTATGATACTCTTTTATTTTCCTATTAAAATTATGTTGGATTTCATATTATATTGTTGGGAATAATAGTTATGTAAGGATTCAAAACACCTTATTTGAGCTTGAGTTCCTTGTTTCTATCAAAACTTAATGGGTGCTTCCCATGGGATAATTTGAATGTCTCCTCTATGCTTACATAGGCTTTAGTTGGTTATTCTCCTTCCAACAATGAAGGTTTTGTGGCATTTTGTGTTCACATTATCTGAAATAGAACTCTTTGAGGGTTTTTAAAATATTGTAAAAGCTTTGGTGCATCACCAAAATTAAGTTTCGTTTCTACATTTCCTTCCCCTTTTCCCCCAAACACCAAGCAAGAGCCAACTTCTTTAAAAATCCTAAAGCTTATTTAGTGAAGCACAAG